>PVJL010015611.1:0-23672 GCA_004026885.1 Lyroderma lyra | reverse complement strand
TCTTATGTGATAAATTGGGTTGATTTCTAAATATCTTCATGTCTCAGTTTTGTCTTCTAAAAACCTAGAATCGATGGGTTGGTTTGGAAGTTGGGGAAGGTGAGTTTGAAGATTCATTTCTTAAACCTTTTTTTTTAACATTTGGACTCTATAATCCCAGGAAATAATTGACGATAGTCTTTTGGGAACTAGGAAAGAAGATGTAGTAGAGATTTTCTTGTTCCCTAATATTTCTACTTCTCATTTTAATTGGAAAAACCGTTTAGTTCTTAGTTTCAGAACATTGTCCCAGTAATTTGATTGGTCACATAATAACAGTACAAAGCACATACATTGGAGAAGTTTGACTATTTCAAATAGCCTTCCCACATTTGTGGATTTAACATTTGAGGTTTCAAAAATTTTCCAGTTCGTGTTATGCAAAAATTTATTATTTGGACAAAGCACAGATTTGAACTCCATGTGCTGAGTTGCTGAAGCCTGCACAGGCTCTTAGCCAACCGGGTCTCAGGTCATCTTTCAGCATCTACTCATTGCCACCTCTGAATTAAGTGACTCGAGGTCCAAACACTTTATATGTCATAAAAAAGTAACTAAAAGACATTTTGTATAAGTTGAAAAGGTAGTTAAGTTGAAATGTACATATAGTGAAAACACACATCTGAGTGGAAATAAGGAGAATTCTTATTTTTGAAAAAAAGGTGGGAGCCTGTAGTTACATTTCCACATTTGTGAAGACATCAATTTTATCATCTCTTGAATGTCAAGGTTTATCTCTTGAATGTCAAATGTCTCAGGTAGGGGTCTTGACCTTGGTGGAATGACATTTATTATTTCTTTTTATGAAAGTCACTGAACTTTGTAGTACTTCCAATTCAGATTTAAAGGTGAGGAGTAATTTAACCCTCATTATCCTTAGTCAATTTTTCTGCATTGTACTACTATCAGAATGGTAAATTTTAATAATACGCTTCATAGCATTGAGTTTCTCAGAAAACTCTTTCTCTTCTCTACTCTCAATGATTAAGAAGAGATTTGTTTGTCACAAAGAGGCTTTATTTGAAGCTATGGCTATTAAAGTTGCATATGCGCATGCATGTACATGTACAAATTTTAAAATTTTAAAGAATTATGAGTTTTGTGTAGATAACTTTGAAGGATGAAAAACTACTAATTGAAATATACATTTATGTTGTTTTATTTGGAAGTATTAAAAGATAAGAGTTTATGTTGTGCCAAAATGACAAAAAGTAAAAAGTAAAGAAGTTGATGTGAAAGAATCTGTAGGAGTAAGTTAGAGTTTTGCAGAGAAGAGAATGGAGGCTTGAAACCTCATTCTAGATGAGGTAGAGAGTAGAATTTATAAGAATGAGTGACAAGCAAATATCACTAGTTTCAGTGAAGTGATCTTCCAGCGATTGGTGCATTTGGAAATGAACTGGAAATAAAAAGCATATATGTGAGTTAGAAAATTTTAATTCAGGTAAAAATATTATTGAGTTGTAACAAAACATATGCAGATTAGCTTTTCAAACTTTTGGAAATATGTTTCCCTGACTCCAGCCTTCTTGTCTACTTAAGATCACTGTTTGGCATATCTTTAAACTTAAAGTTAATTAATATGAAGTTTTGTTACCTTTGACATAATTAGCCTTTCCAAACATCAAGACAGCATTTTGGTAAATTATTGGCAGATAGAAAGGGAATTGAAAAAGGAATGTAAGAAATTCCATTGAAAAGAATGTAAAAGATCTATAATAATAATATTATAATATAATAATAATAATGCAGAAATCAGTCAAAGAATAGAATTAAGGCAGAAAAAATGACAGAAAATTAATAAATGTACACAGTTTTATAAACTGTGTTTTTGTGCAATTTACAGAAGATATTAAGTAGTTCAGGAAATTTCCACGTAATTTCAAGTATAAGCTGAGAAGCTAAAAGGTGAACTTGGGGAATGAACAGAGAATAAATGAAAAAATTTAGAATGGACTGAAGAATACAGAGAGATGATTAAACAATGTGAAGTGATTGGCTAAATAAAGTTGTAGGTATTGAAAAGAGACCATTGGAAACTAACTAGTGCTTCATGAAGTATGATTGAACAGAATTACACTTCCCCACGGACTATGTCAGGATATGTATAGATTCAAAGGAAATCCAAACAAAGGCAAGAGATGCAGAAAAGCCTACAGAAATATGAACAGGAGATGCAAGTGGGTGATGTGAATTTGTGCAATGGAGGTTAATTAATAGCAATGATGAAACAAGCAAAAAGTAATTTAGCACATTTCAGACATGAAACATAGAACACTCCTGAACCCAGAACAATTCTGACCAGTGAGGCAACTTGAGAGGACAAAGCTAAGTGAATATCTCTTCCAAAGACTTTACCAAAATGACCTGGGGAGTCGATTATCCAATTATTTATAGGACTCAATAAACTGTTAAATGTTGTACAAGCTCTTCTGGACTTTTTATTTTGTCTGTGGTTGAACTAAGAGTTCAGATGAGTTTTAAGTAGGAATGAAAAACAAGACAACAGAGCCTCTGTGTTTCTCACTTTTCATCATTCTTTTCATCTATGATCTGCT
The DNA here is from genome assembly GCA_004026885.1 of Lyroderma lyra. Taxonomy (NCBI): domain Eukaryota; kingdom Metazoa; phylum Chordata; class Mammalia; order Chiroptera; family Megadermatidae; genus Lyroderma; species Lyroderma lyra. The sequence continues at coordinate 21,075 of PVJL010015611.1, read as the reverse complement.
TCCTGGTTTTTCTAAGGTTCTGCTGTTAGTGTCAGCTCTTAGATGTAAATGATGTCGTTCTCATCTTCATTTTGAGGGCATTAGAGATACACAGAGAAAAACATAGGGGCAATTCAAACTCTAACAAATACATAATTTTTAAGGCTTTGATCAAATATCCTACTTAGTTCTTGACGTTTTCATTGTATAATTAACTTACATGAATCCTATCTTCCCTTTTCTACCCTCTATTATATCTACATTACAACAACATTACAACCCCTGAAAATATGATTTTCAGTAATATGAAAATGTGTAGCTGTAGTCCTGGCATAACAACTAATTTATATTAATTTCCTTATGCATAAGCACATGCAAGTTTAACTTGGGTGTAATCACAGTGGGGATTAAAAATTTCCTCTGCTTCTTTCAAAATTCTTTGTAACAATTAGGATAAAATGCTGTATCATATAAAAAAATGAGTTTTTAATGGCCACTTAATATTTTACTGATAATTATGAAATGCTTAAAATAATTAATCTTTGGTGAAATGAAATTAAAACTACATTGAAATACCACTACATACCCACAAGAATAACTAAAAAAAGATTGGTAATACACTTTAGCAAGATTGAGGAACAATTATAAATGTCACCTATTGCTAGGTGGATGTACGATGCGAGTGGCACGTTGTAAACTCATTTAGAGACACGTGATAGAGTGTATGATACATTTACTATATGACCTAGAAATCCCACTTTTAGATATTTACCCAGTGAGCGATAATCACATATGTTTAAACAAAGAGTTTTAAATGTGTAAACTATAACTCTTAATTGGAAACAACCTAGATGTCCATTACCTGATAAATAAATGAAGGTATTTTGGTATATAGTTATATAATAGAATGCTATTCAGCAAAATAGGGGAACAAATTACTAATAAATGAAACACCTATTAAGCTCTAGTCTAAAGCATTATAGTGAGCAAAAGAATACAGATATAAGACTATATAGTATTATCCCCCTTATGTGGAATTTATGAACTGTATTATTTTCTCAATTTCAATTTTCAGATGCTAAAACATAGAATTGCAATCAATATTAGTGTATTGACCTTATGTTCTACAACTTTGCTACACATATAACTTTTCATTGTTGTCTTGTGTATTCCTTCATATGTCTAATGATTATGTCACCTGAGAATATAGAAAGTTTTACTTTGTTTCATATTTGGATGATCTTGGAATTTTCTTTTTAGAAAGTTTTAAAATTACAAATTAAATTTCTATGAAATGTATAGGAACATATATTATATATAAACCTATTTAATACATATAAATTGAGCCCCCCAATATTTTATCTTTCAAACAATTCATCTGTTTTATCTAAATTATCAAATTTATTGACATAAAGTTGTTTATAATATTCTCATTTTACTTCATTGTCTAAGTATTTGCAGTAATGTCCTTTCTTTTGTTGTGGATATTGGTAAATTGTATTTTTTTTTCTTTATCTTGACCTAAGATTAATGGCTTTTTTTTTCCAGTTTTAAAGAACTATTGATTGATTTTATTGATTTTCTCTATTGCTTGTCTATATTTTTATTTCATTATTTTCTACTTTTATTTTTCTTATGCATTTCCTTCTGCTTACTTTAAGTTTAATTGTCTCGTCTAGTTTCTTGAAGTGGAAGATGAGATTTTAGTTTGAGAATTTTCTTTTTAATATTGGTGGTAAGTGCTGTAAATTTTTCTCTAAGCAATGCTTTAGCTATCTATCCAAATTTTTATAAATTGTGTTTTATTTTTCTTCAATGGAAAATATTTTTGTTTTCTCTTGTGATTTTTTCTTTTATCTGTGAATTATTTATATGTTTGTTTCACATTTTCAAATATTGAGAGACTGTACACATTTTTTGTTTAATTCTGTTATAGAAATTAACATTTATAATGTATAACTAAAAACAAATGTTGCATGATTTTATTCCTTCTAAATTTCTAGAGACTTGTTAAATGGAAGTAGAACATGAATCTTCAGGATTGTTTCACCGATGCATGAAAAAGTTGTATTCAGCTATTGTTGGGTGGAATGTTCTACAAATGCCCTTTTAGATCAAATTCCTTGACATTATTATTAAAATCTATGTTTTTACTGATTTTTCTATGGTGAGGCATTTGTTTTATTGATTGCAAAGAGCATTATTGAAGTTCACAGCTTTACCTGTGTATTTGTTTAATTACCCTTCAACTTCTCTCATGTCTATTTAATGTATTTTGATATTTTGTTATTAAGTACATAAAATATTTATGATTATTATGACATCTTTATGAATTGTACCTTTTTCCCTATAGAAAGTACCTTTTTATACCTAGTAATATTTTTTCTGCTGAACTCTACTTTGATAAAAGTAGGTATTTCAGCTTTCTACTGATACATGTTTGCACGGTATACATTTTTTTCATTTTTTCACTGTTCATCAGTTTGAATCTCTATATTCAGCATGAGTTTCTTCTAATAATATATTGTTAGATTTTTACTTTTAAATTTACTCTGACATGTCTGGAAAGTACCCAGCCATGTAATATGAAAAATAGAGACATTTACGAGGTCTGACAGTTAAGTTTGCAAACTCATCCTAGAAAAGGTGCCACATACTTCATCACTGAATGTCACTATTAGTTAACTTTGAAGTACTCCCCTTGAGAAGTATGCACCAATGCCAGCGCTTAGTCCACCATTCAAAGCAATTTTGGAACTTTTTTTTCTGGAATGGCCATCAGAGCTGTTGTCACATAACCCTTGATGTCATAAATGTCATAGAAATGTCTTCCTTTCAATATTTCCTTTATCTGGGTAAAGAAAAAAGTCATTGGGGGCCAGATCAGGTGAGTGGGGAGGGTGTTCCAATACAGTTATTTGGTACTGGCTAAAAACTCCCTCACAGACAGTGCCCTGTGAGCTAGTGCATTGTCATGATGCAAGAACCATTATTTGCTGGTGAAAATTTCAAGTCATTGTTTAACTTTTTTACGCAGACTTTCAGCACTGCCAAATAGTAAACTTGGTTGACTGTCCAGTTGGTACAAATTCATAATGAACAATTTCTCTGGTATCAAAAAAGGTTAGCAACATTGTTTTGACTCTTGATTTGGACTGAAAGAACATTTTTGGACATGGAGAATTGGCTGACTTTCATTGTGCACTATGATGCTTTGTTTCAGTGTCGTATTGGTACACCCATGCATCAATGTGATAAAATGGCCCAAAACATTGCCTTGCTTCTCCAAAAGTTTTGGCAAATGTCAATACTCCTTTGCTTTTGTTCATCTGTGAGTTCCTTTGGGACCATGTTTGCACACACTTTTCTCATGCCAAGGTTTGCAGTTCAGATTTTTCTAACTATTTCTATATCGATGTTTACTTGGTTGGCTATGCTTCTCACAGTGAGCTGATGAATTCAGTGCACAATTCAATGAATTTTTGCCATGTTTTCATTAGTTCTGCTTGTTACTGGCCACCCTGACCTCTCTTCATCAGTGACACTTTCTCTCCCCTCAGAAAAACATTTAATCCATTTGTACTCTGCCATTTTCTTCATGGCATTATCCCCACAAACTTGGACTAACATGTCCCTGATTTCACTTCCACTCTTGCCAAGTGTAACAAGAGATTTAATGTTTGTTTATTGCTCTAATTCAAGCTCCAACATTCTTGTGATGGCACACAAAAACATGCAACAACAATAATGAACGGCACTCAGCAAGACACCACCACTCATCACCTTGAACACAGCTCCAAGACGTAGATATACCAAGGTTACAAAACCTTACTGAGTTGTTTGTACAGTGCTGCCAATGTAAATGCATGGTGGCAAGTTTGCGAACTTAATTGTCAGACTTCTTATGGCTGGCTATTCCCTAGACAGTCCTTGTATAGTGGTTTATCACAGATCTACAATATATTTTTAACTTATTACAATCTACATTCAAATGATACCAAACCAGTTTACATATAGTGTAAAAACATTTCATTTATTTCCTCCTAGCCTTTGTGATAATGTTGTCATCCAATTTAATTCTACCCATCTTATAATCTTCACAAATATTTAATTTTTTTCCATATACCATCAATTATCATCTTAAAAGATTAAAATTTGAGAAAAAATTGACTAGCATTTACCCTTAGAGTTACCATTTCTGGCACTCATCATTCTTTTTTGTATATTCACATTTCTTTCTGATATCATTTTTCTTTTGCTTGAAGTACTTTCAAAATTTCTTTCAATGCAGTTCTGCTGGTGATGAGTCTGTCAGTCAGCTTATTTTGAGTGTAAAAGTAATTTTTTTTGTCTTTACTTTTAAAACTTATTTTCTCCAGGTATAAAATGTTTTGATAGTTTTTTCCTTTTAACAGTTTATAGATGAAAATCAACTTTGTTGTGGTTTACCTAGGCTCTGAGAAGAAGGTAGTTATTATTCTTAGCTACAAAAATATATATGTATGTATTTTTACAGCTAAGAATATAGATATGTGTATACACAAATATATACACACACACATCTATATCTGTCTATTGCTCCATTGATCTATCTAGCTAGCTATCATCTATGTATCAATGGTGTCTGGAAAGTGTCCAACCATGTAATATGAAAAATAGAGGCATTTATGGCTGGATTTTTTCCAGACAGCATATATATGTATGTGTGTGTGTGTGTGTGTGTGTGTGCGTGCGCGCACGTGTGTGTGTGTGTGCATAACTCACATATAACATGGTTGTGAGGTTCCTTAAAAATGCTGTTATGCGAATCCATGTTATAACAAAGAACTAGTACAAAAAAGGGGGTTAGATTCCAAAAATTAAAAAAAATACTATTATAGTTTATAAGTAAGAGAAATATCTTTATTAATGCCATTTTCACCTGTGTATAATGCAGTAAAAAGAAAAACATGAAGTTTTTAAATGTATGTGCTTAATACTCCACCATCAAAATGGATTTAACATTTTTATAAATTTGAAAATTCTGTGGTCAAATCTGATACAACATCCAAGCTCAAATAAAAATTTTCAAATGAGGTATCTTTTGCTTTTAAAAGCTTTTATTACAGTCTGTGTTATTTGGGGATTTCCCTAATTTCAAATGAAATACCTTTTAACTATTAAAAGCTTTTGGGAGTTCCCTGGTGGTGCAGTGGCTTAAGGCTTCGGCGCTGGCTCTGTCAGCGCTGCAGCCTGGGTTCGATTCCCAGTCAGGGAGCTACCCACATACCAGAAAGAAAAAAAAAAAGCTCTTATTACACTGTGTTGTTAGAGGATTTCTTCAATTCACGAACCATGTTAGAACAAAACTGTGTTATAGACGTGTTGTGTTATATGGGGGTTTTGTGTGTGTGTGTGTGTGACATCTGGAAAAAAATATATATGTGCTGTTTGGAAAAAATACACACACACACACACACACACGTATTTATATAGTATCTTTTTTCTCCTGTGGCCATTTAAAAATTATCTGTACGTCACTGATCTTTTTGTAATTGCATTATGATATGACTTTGTATTTTCTTTCCTTAGGGTTTAATGAGCTTCTTCAATCTGTAGGATTAGAGTTTTCATTGAATTCAATGTTAAGGCAATGATTTATTTAATGTTTTTCTTTTACTCACATTCTTATATTTTCTGAGACTACAATTACACATAGTTTTGGCATTTTAATTGGCCCATCGGGCACAGATCACTGATGTACATTCAGTTTAGACTTTTTTCTCTATATGCTTATATGAGTAATTTTATTGCTTGTTATGCCTCTAAGTTCATTGATCTTTTCTTCTAAAGTGTCTATCTAATGTTAATTTCATAATTATTCAAATGAAAATTGTACTTTTTACAACCATGTGACTCTTTTTTATAGTTTGTTTTTCTCATTATGTATATATATGTGTGTGTGTGTGTGTGTGTGTGTGTGTGTATTTATCCCTGACCATGCTTATGATATTACTATTATATTTTTAAAGTCTTTAATCTTTGTCATGTCTACATCTGTTTTTATTAATTAACTGTCCTCCCAGTTGTGGGCCATGTTTTCCTGGTATTTTGCATATCTGACAAGTTTTTATTGGATGATAGATACTATAAATTTTACATTGTTGGGTGTGAATACAGAATAGCCTTTAGTTAGGTCTTAAATGTACCTCTGAGGTGATGCCCTTCAGAGACTTGAAATTGCCATATAAATTGAATGTTGTACCAGTTTAGATGGTAGGAATGTGAACTATTTCAATCCCAATGTAAGCTCTAGGTATTATTTAAACTGTACTTTCCACTATTTTATTCTCTGGGCACATGAAATTTCAACCTCTGCTTATTCAGATCAGTACTGAATACTCGAGGGCTCTTTCTCTAAGTAACTTCCTTGTTTCCAATACTCTGCCACACACATTCTAGCTGCCTTAACCTGGCCGAACTCCTTTCAGTGTCTCTTCTCTCTTAAACTTTGTGAGGTCTCTGAGTTCCATTTGTGTTCACCTTTGTGGTCTGCAGCCTGGAAACTGCCTCCAAGTGGTAAGGTTGGCCAATTACAGGGTCCACTTTATTAATTGTCCTTCTCTCAGGGACCACAGTCCCTTGTCGTCTTGCTTCCCAATGCCTGAAAACAACAGTTTCATGTATTTTGTCTGGTTTTGTAGGGTTTGTTTGTTTTATTTTTCTGTTGTTGTTTTGTTTTTTGTTTGTTTGTTTCTCTTTTTCTTAATGGTGGGAGAGAAATTTCTATGACAGTTAATGGTGCATGTGTGGAAATAGAAATCCTTTCCAGAATTTCATAAATACCTAATTCTTACTGTTCCAGTTACTATTGCTAAGTAAAATTACCCTTAAACATAGCAACTTAGAATAACCATTTTACTTTGCCCTCAGTTTTATATGTCAGAAATTTGAAATATTTTTTCCCATTCAGTTGGTTGCCTCTTTGCTTTGTTCATGGTTTCTTTGGCTGCCCAGGAGCTTTTTAGTTTGATATGGTTCCATTTATTTATTTTTGCCTTTATTTCCCTTGCCTTTGAGGTCAAGTTCATAAAGTCTTCTCTGAACCCAAGGTCTATAAGTTTAATACTGATGTTTTCATCTATGCAGTTTATTGTTTGGGGTCTTACATGGAGGTTATGACCTATTTTATTTAATTTTGGTATGTGGTGAGAGTTCACAGTCCAGATTCATTCTTTTGAATGTGGCTTTTCAATTTTCCCAGCACCATTTCCTGAAGATGCTTTCTTTTCTCCATTGCACACCTTTCGCTCCTTTGTCAAAACTTATCTGTCCGTATATGTGTGGATTTATTTCTGGGTTTTCAATTCTGTTCCATTGGTCTGTGTGTCTGTTTTTCTGCCAATATCAAGCTGTCTTGATTATTGAAACTTTATAGTATAGATTGAAATTGGAGAGTGTGATACCTCTGATCTTATTTATTTATTTATTTATTTATTTATTTATTTATTTTTTTGGTGAGATTGGTTTGGTGATCTGATCTCTTTTTTTGGTTTTATACAAGTCTGATGATTTTTCTATTTCTTGAAAGAATGTCTGTGGGATTTTGATGGGAATCACATTAAATCTGTATATGGCTTTAGGTAATATGGCCATTTTAACTATGTTGAGTCTTTCAATCTATGAACACAGATCATCTTTCCACTTTGTCTCTTCTTCAATTTCTTTTAGTAGTGTCTTGTAGTTCTCCATGTATAAGTCCTTCACATTCTTAGTTAAATTTATTTCTAGGTATTTTATTCTTTTTGTTGTGATCATAAAAGTTGTTGTTTTCTCATTTTATTTTCTGAAATTTTGTTTTTGGCATATAAAATACAATGGATTTTTGTACATTAATATTATATCCTTCAACTTTACTGTATTTGTTTATTGTTTCTAATAGTTTTCTGGTGGAGTCTTTAGAATTTTTCATATAAAGGATCATGTTATCTGCAAAATGTGACAGTTTAACTTCTTCTCTCCCAATTTGGATACGTTTTATTTCTTTCTCTTGTCTGATTACTCTGACTATAACTTCCAGTTCTGTGTTGAATAGCAGTGATGGCAGGGGACATCTCTGTCTGATTCTTTAAAAGAAAAGGTTTCAGTTTTTTCCCCACTAAGCATATTATTATGTTGAGGTACTTTCCCTCTATACCTATTTTATTCAGTGTTTTGGTCATTAATGAATATTGTATCTTATTGAATGCTTTTTCTGCATCAATTGATGTAATCATATGGTTTTTATCTTTTATTTCATTTATGTGCTGTATTACATCGATCAACTTGCATATGTTGAGCCATCCGTGTGCCCCTGGGATTAATCCCACTTGATTGTGATGTATAACCTTTGTAATTCATTGTTGTATTTTATTTGTTAGCATTTGGTTTAGAATTATTGCATCTGTGTTCACCAGAGATATTGTCTGTTTGCTAAGGGACTAATATCTAAAGAACTCCAACAACTTAACAACAAAAACAAACAATTCAATAAAAAATTGGCAGAGGACCAAAACAACACTTCTCCCATTAAGACATACAAATGGCCAACAGATATATAAAAAAATGTTCAACTTCACTATTAGTGAAATGCAAATAAAAATTACAATGAGATACCACCTCACACCTGTTAGAATATCTGTAATCAACAAGACAAGGAATAATAAGTGTTGGAGAGGATGTGGAGAAAAAGCAACCCTCATACACTGCTGGTGGGGATGAAAACTGGTACAACCACTATGGAAGTTTCTCAAAATATTAGGAGTAGAGTTACTATATGACCCAGCAATCCCTCTTCTAGGTATCTACCCCCAAAATTTGAAGACCTTAGTCTGCAAAGATATATGTACCCTGATGTTCATCTCAGCGCTGTTCATGGTGGCCAAGTCATAGAAACAACCAAAGTGTCCCTTGATAGATGACTGGATAAAGAAGCTGTGGTACATATACACAGTGGAATATTACTCAGTCATAAGAAAAGATAAAATACTGCCATTTGTGACAACATGTATGGACCTTGAGATCATCATGCTAACTGAAACGTCGGGCAGAAAAAATAAAAAAAAATATGACTTCCCTCATATGTGAAATATAAAACTGAAAGTAACAAATTAAAAGAAAAGAAATAACATGGACACAATCAATAGTTTAGTAGTTACCTAAGGGTAAGGGGGCATGGGGGATGAGGGATGAGGGATGAGGGAGGGGGCATCAAATATATGTGATGGAAGAATGGACTCTGGGTGGTGAACACACAATGCAACACAAAGATGATGTATTGTAGAATTGTACACCTGGAACCTATGGAATTTTTACTGACCAATGTCACCCAAATAAATTTAGCAATTAAAAAAAAAATTTGAGGGAGTCCCCTGGTGCTATAGTGGCTTAAGGCTTCGGCACTGGCACAATCAACTCTGTGGCCTGGGTTTGATTCCCAGCCAGGGAACTACCCACGTACCAAAAAAAAAAAAAGAAATTTGAGTTGGTATGGTTGGAAAATTACTGTTTGTGGTCTCTTATGTGGTTGCAGTTAGATGTCATGAAACATCAAATAGATAGAATTTCAATATGAATCACATTGTCTGCAGTTGATGCTGGCTTTCAACTGGTCTTTCCAGCACAGATTTCTTACATGGTATTTGGCTTCTCTCATAGTGAATATCCCACATGACCTAAGCATAAACTTTATGGATTATTTTATATCTAGATTTTGAAATTATATGGGATCACTTGTAATGTACTCTGTGGTTGAAAGAGTTATCAGCCAATACAAGTTCAAGGAAGGAGACACGGATCTCAACTCTCAGTGGGAGGAGTGTTGGAAAAGTGTCCTGTCTCTATTGACTTTCTTGAAATATCTAGAGTGATTTATTTTACTGAGTAAATAAAGCCTGACTAAATACAGAAATTGGTGTCATAATTTGAGTGCTGCCATAACAGCAGAAATAAAATACATGGCAACTAGCAATGACAAAGCAATCATAGTTGGAGGACTGTAGAGCCCTCATGCTACAGTAACACAACTGGTAAAAATGACCACTTGTGATAACTTGTGATAACAACTTGTGATAACTTGTGATAACAACTTGTGATAACTTGTGATAATTTGTGATAACTTGTGATAACTTGTGATAACTTGCTATAACTTCCAGGACAAATTTTGAAAAAGAATGACAGTGTGACATTTAGCCAAGTGTTACAAGATAGAGATAAACATAAGCAAGAATTGACTGGTTTTCAATAAGAGATCAAAGGTAACCGTTCAAAGCTCAAGTGCCTTACAAGATTGGAAATGTTGATTGTGTTTCAAATGCAAAGAGTAAGAGTAAATTTTAGATGGTCTTAAGTAACCAAGATCTAATAAGACTCATTATTAAAGAAGGGAAAGCATTTGTGTGGTAATTACTAGATTAAGAATGTTTTTCCCCTTACCCAACCTTGTTGTTTCAGGTAGCTTTAAAAACATCACCAATACTGTGGAAAGAGAGATGGGGTGAGGGAGTAATAAAATAGGTAAGCTTTAGAATATAGTCTAGGAAACTACTTTAAATATACAGTTGACCCTTGAACAACATAGCAGTTAAGGGCACTGACCCCTCGAACTCAGTTGAAAATGTACATGGAACTTTTGATTCCTTCAAACCTTAACTGCAAATATAATAGCATGCTGTTGACCAGAAGCCTTCCCAATAATATAAATAATTGATTCACAAATTTTGCATGTCATATGTATTATATAGTGTATTCTTAGAATAAAGTAAGCTAAGACAAAAAGGTTATTTTAAAAATCGTAAGGAAGAGAAAATACATTTATAGTCCTGTACATATTTATTGAAAAAAATGTGCATTCCCAGCCAGGGAACTAAACCCCCCCCAAAAAAAATGTGCATGTAAGTGGACCTGTGCAGTTCAAACCCATATGTCAACTGTCGTTGCTGGGAATAAGAAACTAACTAGAAACAAATGAAAAGAACCACCAGCTTAGTAGGACAGAATTTGTTAATATATGGTAATCTTATAAAAAGCAAAACCAAAAGCACTGAGACCAAAATTGACTACAAAATGTGATCAGCTCCCAAGAAAGGCAGATATTTCTCATAATTAGCTAGTAATAATGGGTATTCAACAAGGAAATACTTTAAAGAGGGAATAAATAGGATTCTCACAAAACAATAAATCTTCCAGGAAAGAAGATTTAGGGCATAATTAAAAATACTTTCCTACCCCAGATGCACCACAATGGCTGCCCAGAAGTTCATACTTTCTATGGGCCAGTGACTTCCCATATGCTTTGTGACATCCATTGCCCTTTTTTATAAACAGGATATTTTATTGGGGTCTTCTTTTTCTGCTGCTCCACTGTGTGATTGAGAGGTGGGGACAAAATAACAAGTCACTTTGGTTCCTAGGTGGCTGCATCATTGGAAAATGAATCCGAACCTGACAAGAAATGCACATCACCTGATGTTTCTCAACATTGAACTTAATGCTCGAATGAATCAGACTCTGAGGAGAGAGTGAATGAGTTCTGTGTGTGAGAATAGGAGTAATGTTTATAAAAGAATATTTATTTGATACTTATATTAGAATGAGAGAATAGATATTAGCAGCAACTTTGTGTTAATCAAAATGAGTTATTCCTGGACACACTACTAGACTAAGTTCTTCCTTGCAGTTACATGTAACCATTTGACTAAAGTTTGGTTACAGAATGGGGCTGAAGTGATGTAGCTATTTTCTGGCTTGGCCCATGGAAATTGCTTATATAGATCTTCTTACCTTTTCTGTTCCAATATGCTGGTTGAATTGTTAGAGAATTCAAAGGAATAAATAAGAAAAGGGCCTGAGTCAATTGGATGACCACAATGAAAATTATTTAACTATAAATTTTATAGGACTGTATGTGAAAAAAGATTAACATTTTGAGCCACTGTGAATCTGGAACTATTTCTATTATAGCAACTAGAGTTACATTAAGAAATACGTAATTGTTCTATGAAGTGGGAGACATGACAGATTTTAACTGAACCAAAAATCCTATAGAATCAAAAGGGAAATTTAAGACTTGAGCGTCTTAACTCAAGACATAATTAGAGACCCAGAAAGGCTTTAAGGATCCTAAAAGAAGTTCTTATCTCTTAAAATATAGCCATAAAGCCAATGGACCTATAACCTGACTCAAATTTGCCCTGTTTGAGGGAGAGTTACAATACAATTAAATTCACTTGGCTAGCCAAGTCTCATATGTTAGGGAATTGGTTGAGAAAAGGTGGAATTCTTAAAAATTAGGATAGGAATACATGTATATTTGGGCTATCCAGAAGATATCCAGCCAGAAATTCCTCTATTTTTCATATTACAAGGCTGGATATATCCCATACAACCCTCATATATTCAAATAACCTTGATGACTCAAATTTAATTGATCCTCTCTTGACACAAGTAGTATGTAATAACCTCACCTAAGGCAAGCAACTTTCAAAAGGATGTTATAACTACTTAAGACACCCCACCAATCAAATCTATAATAAAGGGTCCTAGCACACCTAAGAAATACTAGTGTAATGTATAATCTAGGGAAAGATAAATCTCAAACTTAAATGATTGCAAAATTTTGTTCATTTATATCAATAGAATATCGGAGAGTATATGTGGAGATAGATTGTACAGGTGTTTAATCAAAGAGGAAAAACGCAAATCATTGGATTGAGCTGAACTTACTTATAGGTACATTTTCCTCATAAATTTCATAGATTCAAGGTTTTAAGTGAAGGAACTAGTAATAAATCATATTGCTTTCTTGGTTCGTTGACTGAAATCTGGAATAAATGATAACCTACATTAAATAAAGTTGAAGTTTCAAAATTTCTTTGGTAAAATATAAAGAAAGGAATCCAAGGACTAGTGATATATTAATAGAAATATTGGACTGGACTTAACCATATACAACCCGTTGACTTCCTTCCTCATTATATCTCACAAGATATCAGAAGGTACTCTCTTTAAGACAGCATTGAGAAATGTATTTGTGAGGAGCACCAACATCCTTCAAAATCTCAGTGGTAGTTTTTTCAACAAGAGGATGACCATTGAAGTGGCCTAACAGGGTCTTGATGGATCCTAGAGACGAAGGACTCAACCATGTAAAAAAACAGGTGTGATACCAAGAAACAGACAGAATGGTTTGATTCTGTCAGAATGATTTAAAAATGCATACAGTTTAAAAACGCAAAAGAAATTTAGGTTGGGTGAACAAGGATCTGACTTAAAACTGCTATTTTCACTTTTTATGTAACCCATAAGGCTGTTGATTTTCAATAGAATCCAGAGTAAGACAAGTTTCTTCAGCTAAGCATTTACAGATTTAGTGGTAATTAATGTATCTGTGGAAGACACAGATGCTCTATCAACTTCTGTCAAGCCCAAGGAGAAGAATCACAGTATAAAACCCTAGAATTTTGGAACAACACCATGCACTTTGACGATGTAATGAAAGGTTATTAATTGTTTGGCTTTGAAATAGGGAAATAATTCTTGATTATACCAGTGGACCTAATCTAACCAACTGAGCCATTTAAAAACAGGACGTTTTCTTCAGTTAGCATAGAGGAGGAAGCCAAGGATTTGAAGCATGCACAGGATTTGATGCATTGTTGTTGACTTGAAGATGGAGCAGGCCACAAGTCAAAGCAACAGTGACTTCAGTCATACAATCTTAAGAAATTGAAGACTGAATTCTGCCAACAACCTAAATATGTTTGGAAGCAGAATCTTACCCAGAGCTTCCAGAAAAAAAAACATAGCCCTGCTTATGTCTTGATGTAAAACCTAGGAGAACCTGAGTAGAGAATCCATTTTTGTAGTACTGGACTGATGACCTACAGAACTGTGAGCTAATTGTAGATATCATTTTAAGCCACTCAATTTGTGGTAATTTATCCATAGCAATAAAAAACAAATATTAATATGTTATCTGATTCACTAAGCTCTACTGTCAGGCACACTCTTATACAGTGTAACTCTATTAACAAATATCACCCCAATAAAAAGACTAGTGCTTTTTGTTCCCTGCCTGACACTGACAACAGCACATGGGCAGTGAGGGGTTTTTTCTGTTTGCACTGAGGTCTCTGCCCTGCATTTTGAGATCACCTGTCTTGAATGCTGGTTCCACAGAGAAGGCTGCTTGTGAGCAGAGATGCATACCTGCAGCCTTTTCTCTCCTCTTTCCTGGCTGGAGAGAAGTCAGACTTCAGCTCCTTACGGCCCCCAGCGCTCCCCCTCCTTTCAGAACCAGAGTGATTCAGGCATTGTTTTGCGCACCCAGTCTTCACCTCCTGGGGGCCAAAGTGAGATCTGATTGCAACGTCTTACAGCCCCAACCTCTGGGCCTCCTTTTCTCAGTCCTGTGGACCAGACCCAGTGAGGTCGAGAACGCTTATCCACCACCTTTTTCTTTCTCCCTCTCCTAGAGCAGATCCAAGCAGGGACCCAGAAGCCTGTGTCTCTACACTTCCCCTTTTCTTTCTCCTCTGTTTGCCCCTCTTTGCCCACTTGCAGATACTTTGATGCACTGATTGTGTCTTGTAGCTGTGTTTGTGTGTTTTGTGGTTGACTTATAGATGTTCTATTTGTTGTAATTTCCAGGGAAGTTTTTCAGGAGTTCCTCTCATGCTGCCATTTTGGTGCTTCTCAACATTTCTGTTTTTTCATATCACTGAACAGTCAACAGGGAGTTAAAGTATTGTCTAGGGTGATTAAATCTGATTGTAAAGGTAAAATATGGTTATTGTGGTTACGATTACTAGATAAAAGTACAGATGTCCAGTTAAATTTGAATTTCAAGGAATGATAAATGTAATATTTGGGACATATTTACATTTAATAATTATTTGGTTTTTTTAAAAAATATGAAAATCAAATGTAACTGGGTTTCCTATTTTCTTATTATCTAAATCTGGTAACTCTAATTCGGTATAAGGTGATGTATTTCTGAAAACCAGGGAATTCTCAGGTACTCTTGACCTTCCTCAGCTTTTCATTTTTAACAATTTTAGTTTATATCTTAATCACCATAAAAACTCTTGCTATGTCCAGGAAAGGCCTGCTTGTTTTGTTTTTTCTTGTACAGTTAATTCTGTATACCAAGAATAGAAAAATCAAACCGAAACAGCTAATCTACCATATCATTCTTAAGCTCAAAAAGCGTCACGGACTCTTCTTTGCTACAAAGATAAAGTTTAAATCCCTGAGCATGAATTCAAAGTCTTTCATGCTTCATGCTTTTTCCTCCCACAACATTATTAAGTATACTCCTTAATCCAACCAGAGACATTTTCTTTACTGATACATATTTTCTTACATGAATTTATCTAATTCTGAGATTTAAAGCCCCTTTTAATTTCTGTTCAAGTTTCTCTTATCATCCATAAAAATAAAACATAATTCTCTGTGAAATGATACAATAAGATAATGGAAAATTCTACTTATTTCTCTACATGTATATCCCAAAATTAACAGTCTCTTTCATTGAGATCACATTTAACTTTTGAAATATTTCAAATTACACAAGTTATACAAATTAATATACGTACTAGGGTTGGTGCTAAACTACACACACACACACACACACACACACACACACACATTTGAATTCACTTAATTGTCAAATATACCCAAAATAATGTATAAGTAGATTTTATTTTTAGTCTTTCTTTTACAAAAGAAAAAGCAGAGGAACAAACAAGTTAAGTAGCTTCCTGAAAGTCACACATATATAAATGGCAGAATTGAAATGTAAAACTGGGGAGTATGACTCAAGAGTCTGCACTTCTAACTACTCCATTATACTGTATCTAAAAGAAATACACTTTCCTAATTTAAAAATTGGAGCAATAAGATAAGATTACATTTTCTTTTGATAACTACAGTAGACTTTCAGTTAATTGGCACCATGGAGATTTGTAGGTGCCAAATAAATGTAAGTAGACTATCTGTTAACTGGAACTCAAGCAACGGGCAAAATTTTTTGCCCGTTGCTTAAGATTTTGCCAGGTGCTTGAGTTCTGGTTAATGGAGAGTCTATTGTATTGTAAATAGTTACGTTCATATTTTCTCTGATCTTTTTCTATGTATTTCTATGTCTATGAATATGTACCCATGGAGAAGAAATCACATACTGTTTGAATGTGTGTGTGTGTGTGTGTGTGTGTGTGTATGTATATGTATGTATGTATATATATATATATATATAAACATTTTACACTGTATAGAGTTAAGAACACTATACTGAACATCATTGTATATCCCTCCTTGAGAATGTACTCTTTAGGGTAGATACAGAACAAATAAATTTTTAATTTTAATTTGCTTATATCTAGCCACATTCCTGATAGTAGCATGTGATAGTATCTATTTCATTTCACCCTTATTAATATATAATTTTATCAAACACCTTTTTTAAATTTGATGAATGAAAATTTCAAACCCATTCCTTGTGTTTTCTCAAATGCTGGTTAAGTTGAATCTGTTTTTATGTATAAATAACCATACATAGTTGACCATATTTATATTTTATCTGGGGTTGCTGATTTATATTTCTCACTTATTTCCATTAGGTTGTTCATCTTATTCTTATTGACTTAATGACTTTTGTATACACATATCAGCACACTATTTCTATTATATGTGCTATAAATATTTTCTTTCAGTCTTCTGCTTGAATTTTAAATGTAGCATGTCTCCTTTTGGTTATTTATAGATCTTTTGTTTTACAAATGTTTTTCTATATTTAAATTTTTATATACTCCACCTCTTGTATTCCATTATACACCAAGTATCTGGAGTGCTTATTTATTATTTATTTATTTATCTTTATTAAATTTTGGGGAGTGACATTGGTTAGTAAAATTATACAAGTTTCCAGTACAATTCTATAATACGTCATCTATATGTTGCACTGTGTATTCACCACCCAGTCAGTTTTTCTTCCATCACAGTATATCTGACCCCCTTTACTCTTTTCTACCACCCCCTCCCCCCTTACCCTTTGGTAACCACTACATTGTTTATTTGTCTTGTTTGTTGCTTTCAGTTTTATATTCTACATATGAGTGAAAGTGTATGGTTCTCGAGTTTTTCTGTCTGATTTATTTCACTTAGCGTGATAATCTCAAGATCCATTCATGTTGTAGCAAATTGCACTATTTCACCTTTTCTTGTGGCTGAGTAATAATCCATTGTATATATGTACCACAGCTTCTTTATTCTATCATCTATCGAAGGACATTTTGGTTGTTTTCATGCCTTGACCACTATAAATAATGCTACAGTGAACATATATATATCTTCTTTTTTTTTTTTAGCTTTTTGGTATGTGGGCAGCTCCCCGGCTGGGAATCGAACCCAGGCCGCAGCGCTGACAGCACCAGCGCTGAAGCCTTAAGCCGCTACGCCATCAGGGAACTCCCACATATATATATCTTTACGGATAAATGTTTTCAGATTTTTTGGGTAGATACCCAGAAGAGGGATTTTTTGGGTCATATGGTAATTCTATTCTTAATTTTTTAAGGAAACTCTGTAACTGTTTTCCATAGTGGCTATACCAGTTTACATTCCCACCAGCAATGTATGAGGGTTTCTTTTTCTCCACAACCTCTCCAACATTTGTTACTACTTGTCTTATTGATAATAGCCATCCTAACAGGTGTGAGGTGAGATCTCGCTGTAGTTTCAATTTGCATTTCCCAAATACCTAGTGAAGTTGAGCATCTTTTCATGGTATCTGTTGGCCATTTGTATGTCTTTTTGGAAAAAGTGTCAGTTTGGATCCTCTGCCTATTTTTAATTAGATTGTTTTATTTATTTATTTGTTTGTTTGTTATTGTTGAGGTGTATGAATTCTTTATATACTTTAGATATATTGGAGGTGTTGTTTGCAAATATCTTCTTCTATTCAGTTGGTTACCTCTTTATTTCCTTGATGGTTTCTTTTGCTGTGTAGAAGCTTTTTAGTTTGATGTAGTCCCTATTCATTTATTTTTGCTTTTATATCTCTTGCCTGTTGTATGATCTTTTAAAAATAAAAATTAGATCATGTCAGGTTCCTTCTTGAAAACTCTTGAGTGTATTCCCATTACAGATACCTTACTCTGATTCTCATTACCCTACATGATCTACCCTGGGTAATAGCACTGTACTGATCTTTTCAACCTGTTGTCTCCAATTACAGGGAAAACATGCTTGCTTGTCATTAAATAATGCTTTCTTTAAAAAAATCAGATGCTTTATATTTGCTGTTTTCTCTGCATGGAATTCTGTCCCCCTCATCTCTACTTGGCTGGTATTATGGATAAATAGTGATCCAGTGATCTCCGTGGATACTTTCTGGACAGCCCTTGTATATGTTGAAGTTCTAACTTCCAGTACCTTAAAATGTGACTTTATTTGGAAATAGGGTCTTTATAGAAGTAATCAAGTTAAAATGAAGTTATTAGACCTAATCCAATATGGCTTTTATCTTTATAAGAAACAGAAAATTTGGAAGCAGAGACAGACATAAACAGGGAGAAGACAATGTTAAGACACATTGGGAAACAATAGCCATGTGACTGGAATGATGCATCTATAAGCTAAGGCATGAGGCCAAGGATTTCCAGCAAACACTAAGAAGCTAGGTTAAGCACAGAAGCATTCTCCCCTAGAGCAGTCAGGGAGAGCAAGACCCTGCTGACACCTTCATTTCAGATTTTTAGGCTCCAGAACTGAGACAATAAATTATTGTTCTATCAAGCCATCCAGTTTTTGGTACTTTCTAAGGACAGTTCTAGGAAACTAATATAGCTAACCTCTTCTCATCTTTTATTTTTCAACTAGAAGTTTCCCACACCCACACCCCAAGATGGTATCTTGTTCTATAAGAAGCCACCAGCCTCTACTATTGTGGGTAACAGAACTGTGTGAACTTCCTATTATGCATCAGTCCTGATTTGTTTAGGAACACAGAAATTATTTAGTACTTTAAGATGAAATTTAGTTTGGGGAATTTTGTACAAACATGAACCAGGAAGAGGAATGAAGATCAGAGAATGCCAATATTCATTTACGGAGTCAAGAAATGCAGAAATTCAGTGCCGATAATTACAACTACCTCTGTGCTAACATGAATGCCTTACTAAAAAACCACTAAAGCCATTGCAAAATCCTACATCTGCTGAAAAAGACATCTGCTTGCACTGATGGCAAAACATTATAGCTTCTGCTTCCTTTCTTCATATCATATCTTCCTCTCATATTTTTCATTGAAAGAATATCACCTCAACTTGCTGGCCTATCCAGTCCTTCTGTTAAGGAGAGAACACAAATAGGAAATGTTAAGTTATTAATAGATAATAAGGCCATTAAACCTTTGGCTACTAAACGTCTACATGCAACCTTGTATCAATATGTAATTTCCAAACCATATGGTAGTAACAGTATGCTTCAACCTGACATGTCGAAACTATCCTTGATACAAAGATGCCCTAACCACAAAGAGTAGACAAAAAATTTCATCTGTTGTTGAGAGACCTTCATTCCACTTCTGGTTCAGTCATAATCTGTTACAGCCTGTTATAGACATCCTATATATTAGTCACTAAATTATAAGTTTAAATACCACAAGTATACCTTATATATAATAATAGGCAAAGGATAAAAAACAGAAAGTAATCGATGTATGGAAATATATGAATAGCAAGGCAAATCAAAAATAAGCATGACCTCTAAAATTTTTATTTTCCACAGTTGAGTCAGGAGGTCTTGGTGATATTCATCTTTCTCCTTTCACTATGTATTTCATGTTTCCTTTGCCTTCAGGTGTTGGGGATTCTTTACTTGGGCCAGTATGTAATGTAGTCTTTAATTGTGATTTGAGCCATTAATGGCCAGGGAAGTGAAGAATTGTTATCTTGTCATCTGTAAATATGATAGTTTCTATTTGCAGATGACATGATCCTTTATATGGAAAATCCTAAAGACTCCACCAGAAAATTATTAGAAACAATAACCAAATACAGTTAAGTCACAGGATACAAAATCAATGTACTGAAATCAATTGCATTTCTATATACCAACAATGAAACTTCAGAAAAAGAAATAAGAAAAATAATACCTTTTGTGATTGCAATAAAAAGAATAAAATACCTAGGAATAAACTTAACAAAGAACATGAAGGACTTATATATGGAAAACTATAAGACAGTACTGAAAGAAATTGAAAAGTACACAAAAAAATGGAAAGATATTTTGTGTTTATGGATTGGAAAAATCAACATAGTTAAAATGGCAATATTACCCAAAGCAATATACAGATTTAATACAATTCTGATAAAAATCCCAGAGACATTCTTTCAAGAAATAGTTAAAAGAATCATCAGATTTGTATGGAACTACAAAAGACCCCAAATTGCCAAGTAATCCTACAAAAAGAAATAAAGCTGGAGGCGTCACAGTCCCTGATTTCAATCTATACTACTAAGCATTGATAATTAAAACAGCTTGGTATTGGCAGAAAAACAGATACGGACCAATGGAACAGAATCGAAAACCTAGACATAAACTCACAAATATATGGACAGATAATTTTGACAAAGGAGTGAAAAATATACAATGGAGAAAAGAAAGCCTCTTTAGTAAATGGTGCTGGGAAAATTGGAAAACCACATGCAAAAGAATAAATCTGAACTGTGAACTGTCACCATATACCAATATTAAATTAAAATGGATTAAAGACCTCCACATAATACTCAAAACAATAAACAATATACAAGAAAACATTGGTACTAAACTTACAGACCTTGGGTTCAGGGAGGACTTTATAAACCTGACTTTAAATGCAAGGGAAATAAAAGCAAAAATAAATGAATGGGACTACATTAAACTAAAAAACTTCTGCATAGCAAAAGAAACCATCAACAAGGCAAAGAGACAACCAACTGAATGGAAAAAAATATTTGCAAACAATGCATCTGATAAGGGGCTAATTTCTAAAATATATGAAGAACTCGTACAGCTCAACAACAACAACAACAACAA
>PVJL010015610.1:0-23848 GCA_004026885.1 Lyroderma lyra | reverse complement strand
CGTACAACCAAGCGCCGCCCCGATTGGCGGGACGCGAACGGGCTCCAGTCCAATCACAGGGCCCGCCGGGCGCGGAGGCGCTGAGCCAGCCCCAAGCAGAGGCACCCGCGGAACTCGGCCGGGCTGGGCTGGTGACGCGTGCGCGCCCGGCCTCTGAGGGACGCTGCTACCGAGTGGAAGCACCGTGCCGGCTCTTTGTTCTTATGCTGAAGGCTCGGAGCCTCTCAGAAGTGAACGAGAGGCCTGTGGAGCCCGAAACGCTGGCCGCGGGCGCGAGGCGGGCAGGGTGGGGTGGCGGGAACCGGCCGGAGGGCGGGACGGCGCGCTCGCGGCTCTTGGCGGGAACCGCCGCTTCGGAGTTCCCGGGCCGGAGGGGCGGGGCGGTGATGAAAGCTAAGTTTGAAGCAGTTCAAAACTCGAGGGTGGTAACGGTTTCAACTGCCGCTCTTTTCTCCGCGCGCAGAGCCGAGGCCTGGGCTGGCCGGTGGGTGCACAAGAGCCGGTGGGACGCGCTCTGGGGGTCCCCGGCCCTGTGTCGGGAGAGAAGCCGCGACCCTCCGGCGCTCCGGTGGGACTGACGCCCCGCTACCGTTGTGGACCTGAGTGCGCTACCCGTTACTTTTGTCTGCTGCTGCTCCTGGGCCGGTCTCCAATCACCCCCGCGGCCCCCTGCTCCAGCCGCAGTGCTCATCTCCTTAGAAACCTGGGCTTGAGCGCCGTTACAGTTACTTCCAGTTCCTCATTCAAAGCGCCTTGTTCAGACTCTTAACAGTGTTTGTAGTTCCAAACACGTGTCAGAGTAAGTGCAGTTCACTGGCCTCATTCTAACGCCCGAAAAAGTGTTAGAGTGATTACAAGTTTTCAGTTACTTACAAGTGATGTTGGGGTAAATCTGTCTCAACCCAGAGGAATTAGGTATATTCTCTTTAGGATACAATCTCCCCTTATGCTTAATCTGGCAATGAAGTTAAAATTTGTCTGATTTTTTTTTTTTAATTGGATGCAGCTATGGAGCAGAAAAGCCCGTCACCCGTGTAAACTGGAATCTCATATTTGAGTGTTCAGACTGGGGAAAAAAAGGTCAACTATAAATTAATTGTTGCATTAAAAGCCTTTAAAAATAGTGTATGTTTTTAATTACATTTTCAAATTACTAAGATTTTTAACTAATGCTTCATTTGATTCAACCCATAATTTTCCCACGTTTTCTAAATCACCATCCCTTTTCTCACATATATTCCAAGCAAATTCAATGTTGGAAGTGTATGTGGAGGGAAGCCAAAAGAGGAAAACAATCATGCACCCAAATAAAAGCACAATTATGAATAAATAGTAAGTAGGATGCAAGAGTAGATTATGCATCTGAGATGTGGCTATAAAATAACAGTTCCATATGTCATGCACCTAACAGGCACCAATACATTCATATTCCACGTAAAAGGTTTCCACCTACACTGGTAATTGACAGATGCTTTTCCGATTACCAGCGACATACAAGTATAATCTGTACAACACAGTGATTAGACATTTATATAACTTACCAAGGACAATTGCTTTTCTAAACAGCAAGTTAAACCTCAGAAGTATCCCTAGGTTACTGCTCAAATTGCTGATCTTATCCTTAATATTAAATATTAAAACTTCCATTTTTCAAAGAAAATCAAGGACAGTACATTAACAAAGTAAAGCAACATATAAACAAACATAGCGTGAAACGTCATGAATTGCTAAGGCATTTAAAATTAAGGAAAACTTAGAAAAGGAAATTTTAGCTGGACCCTGAAGAAAGTGTAAGATCTAGATCAAGCTTGTCCAGCCCAAAGGCCACCTGAGCCCAGGATGGCTCTCAGTGTGGCCCAACACAAATTCATAAACTTACTTAAAACATTACAAAAATCATGTGTGGACCTTTTCTTAGCTCATCAGCTATTGTTAGAGTTAGTGTATTTTATGCATAGCCAAGACACTTCTTCCAATATAGCCCAAGGAAGCCAAAAGGTTGGATACCCATGATCTAGATTGAGGGAGCTATGAGGACACTGAGATGGCAATGAACAACTACACAGAGTGATTGTATGGAATGTAGGATAGGTGAGAGTTCCAATTGGGAAAGGGTGAAAGAGTAGATTATAGAGCTAAGTGGTACTATACTAAATATAATGTTTGTAATATACTTATTTAAGTTAATATATAATAATATGAAAGCTGAGTTGCAACAGGAAGTAGAGATGCCAGTGGATCACAAAATTGTCTTAATTCAGTGATGACATTAGCCAGTTCAAGATATTTTAGGTTACAATGATGGCAGGAAAAAAGGGATAATTTTAACATATTTCAAAAGGACTTCATTTTATATGGAGGACATGCAATATCTTGCAACTCTATTTTGTATAGACAAATACAGGAAAGGTGGGAGGGAAAAATACAGTTGACCTTTGGGATTGCCCCACCCCAACCACCTATGCTGTAAAAATCCAAATACAGGCCCCTACAGTTGTTGTCTATAACTTTTGATTCCCCAAAAACTTAATCACTAATAGTCAGTCCAGGAGTTCCCTGATGGTGTAGTGGCTTAAGGCTTCCGCGCTGGTGCTGTCAGCGCTGTGGCCTGGGTTCGATTCCCAGTCAGGGAGCTACCCACATACCAAAAAGCAAAAAAAAAAAAAAAAAAAAAAAAAAAAAAAAAAAATAGTCCACTGTTAACCAGAAGACTTATTG
Source organism: Lyroderma lyra (assembly GCA_004026885.1). NCBI lineage: Eukaryota > Metazoa > Chordata > Mammalia > Chiroptera > Megadermatidae > Lyroderma > Lyroderma lyra. Next base: position 21,130 of record PVJL010015610.1, on the reverse strand, counting down.
ATAAAATAGTTGATTAACACATATTTTATACATTTTATGTATTAAAAATTGTATCCTTATAATAAATCTAAAGAAAAGAAAATGTTACTAAGCAAATCAAAAGATGTGTCTGCAAATTTTTCAAATACTCAGAGATCTCCAAAAATTTTTCCAATATATTTATTGGGGGAGGGGGAAAAACACATGTAAGTGTGTTCAAGGGTCAATTGTATTGTATTTCATTTTCAATGCAAAGAAAACTCATCTGAAGATTTCCAACTAGAGAAGGCAAGAAAATGTTAGTCTGTGCTTGTGTGTGTGTGTGTGTGTGCATGCATGTGCCCACACTTGCTCAAATGATAGTTACGGAAGAGGCTTAAATGAAGCAAGAAGCCAGGCTGAACACAAAGTTGAATGTAATGGGTGAGAGTTCCAAAACTTTTTTATTTCTGAGTAAAGATGTTCAGATTATAGTTATAACACTACTGATAGGTCATTCTGTCCTCGAGATTCACTATTACAATTATGGGATAAAACCAGAAATGGAAGGTTTAACTCTGAACTCAGGAGTTTTTTTGCTTTGTAACCCCCAGGACCCAGCACTGCTTGTACACAATATATCCTCAGGGTTTTCTAGGGAAATAGGAAAAGGTTATGTGCAAACTTAAGACTATTAGCATTTCAGAACTTCCCTTTCAACTCATGAATGGGATTTGCTTCTCACATTCATTTATTCCTTCACATTCAACACTTACTTGTGGAGCAGTTGCTATAATACAAAAGTAATTGTGGTTTTTGCATTGTTGAAACTTGATATCTGATATTGAAATTTTTTTTATTTTTAGTGTTTTTTAAATTATTAATTATTAAATTTATTGGGGTGACATTGACTAGTAAAAATTACTAGGTACCAGGTGTACAATTCTATATTACATTTTCTATGTGTTGTATTATATGTTTATCACCAAGTCAGTTCTCTTTCCATCACTACATATTTGTGTCCCTGTCCCTTCTTCCCCACCCGCCTCCCCCATTACCCTCAGGTAACTACTAAATTATTGACTATGTCCATGCATTTTGTTTCTTTGTTGCTTTCAATTTTATGTTAACAATCAAACTAAATTTCTCCATCCCTTTCCCTTATTTTACCCATTCTCTTATCTCTCCTCCCATCTTAAAGAAGTCCCTCTCACATTCTTTGTATTACTGGTTTGGTTGTGATGATTCCTTTAACTTTTCCTTATCTGAGAAGCTCTTTATCTGTCCTTCAATTTTGAATGCTAGCCTTGTTGGATACATTATTCTTGGTTGTAGATCCTTGGTTTTCATCACATTGGATATTTTCTGCCAACCCCTTCTGGCCTGTAAAGTTTCTGGTGAGAAATCAGCTGAGAGTTGAATAGGTGTCCCTTTATAAGTTACTACTTGCATTTCTCTTCTGTTTTTAGAATTTTCTCTTTTTCTTTAACTTTTGCCATTTCAATTATCATGTGTCTCATTGTATTCCTGTTTGGAATCATCTTGTTTGGAATTCTCTGTGTATCCTGGACTTGTATGTCTAGTTCCTTCACCAAGTTAGGAAAATTTTCAGTCAGCATTTCTTCAAATAATTTGATTCCTTGCTTTTCCTCTGTCCCCTTCAAGACCCCTATTATTCTGATATTTTTATGTTTGATAGTGTCCTAGAGGAATCTCAATCCAACTTTTTTTTTTTTAAGTAATTTTCTAATTGATCTGGTTGGGTGTTTTCTGCTGCCTTTTCCTGAAAATCACTGCTTTGCACTTCTATTTTATCCAGTTTAGTGACTTTTATTCCATTCTTCTCTTCAGTTAATGTAGTCATTAACTCTCTCTGATTCTTTATAATGGTAAGTCATTTTTGATGCTTGCTATCTCTCTTTTGAAATTATCATTCAGTTAGTTAAGCATTTTTATAATCGTTGCTTTGAACTGTTTCTGTTGGGTCATCTGTACCCATCTCTTTAATTTTCATAACCTCTCTAGACTCTCACTGCTGCAGTTTCTTTGGTGTTCACTGCTGATACTGGGCAGGCTGAGGTCTGTGGGGGAGGGGAGTTTGTGGCTTTGTTTTCTTCCTGTGGCTCCAGGAGTCCTACAGGGAGTTTGGGTGTGATTCCGCCTTTCTGTTCTCAGTTTGCCCTATGCATGCAGACTCTGCCCTGAGCCTTAGAGTCAGCTGTCCTGTTTACTGGTCTTTTACATTGTTCTGGTTGTGAGCCAAGAAATGCATATGCACCCCTCTCTCCTTCTCCTTCCTGGCTAGAGTGTTTGCACTGTGAGTGTTTGACTCACCTCCCAGTCACTCCCCCTCTTCTGGGAACTAGAGTGAAGTCCAGCTGCTGCGTTTTGCTGACTGGTCTGCAACTCCTGGGGCCACAGTGAAGTGGCTGAGGAATCTCACGGCCCAGCTCACCTGTGAGCCTCCTTTCCTCTGGAGCACTTTCCCATTGCCTTCTTCCTCCTCCCTCCCACAGTGGTAGAGTTCCAAGTAGGAACATGCGCTCAGCTGAATCCCTGCTCTTTCCCTTTAATTTCTCCTTTGTTTAACCCTCTACCTGCCTGCAGGTACCTTAATGCAATGAGTGGGTTTCTAAGCTGTGGTTACATGTTGTGTAGTGGGTCCCTGGTTGAAGTATAGGTGCTTTATTAGTTGTAATCTCCATAGGAGTTTTACAGAGGTTCCTCTCATGCCGCCATTTTGTTGCCAGTCTGGAATACATTCTTAAATAAATGTAATTATGTTACACATCATTTTAATGTGCATGTCTTGCTTTATGTTTTTTTGCTTATGTTACTTGCTGTTTATTTTATATTTATTTTAGACTATACAAATGATGTTAGACAAAAAGCAAATTTGACTAATTTTCTTATTCAAGTTCAAAATGGGTCATAAAGCAGCAGAGACAATTCACAACCTCATCAACACATTTGACCCAGTAACTGCTAATGAATAGACAGTGCAGTGGTGATTCAAGAAGTTTTGCAGGAGTTCCCTGGTGGTGTAGTGGCTAGGCTTCGGCGCTGTCAATGCTGCGGCCTGGGTTCGATTCCCAGCCAGGGAACTACCCACCTTAAAAAGAGAGAGAGAGAGAGAGAGAGAAAGGTCATGGTCACTGGTCACTGTTTGGTGGTCTACTGCTGGTCTGACCCACTACAGCTTTCTGAATCGTGGTGAAACCATTACATCTGAGAAGTATGCTCAGCAAATTGATGAAATGCACTGAAAACCGCAATGCCTGCTGCTGGCATTGGTCAACAGAAAGGGCCCAATTCTCCACAACACCCACTCACAGTTCGCACAACCAACACTTTAAAAGTTGAACGAATTGTGCTATGAAGTTTTGCTTCATCCACCAAATTCACCTAACCACTCGCCAACTGACTACCACTTCTTCAAGTATCTTAACGACATTTTGCAGGGAAAATGCTTCCACAACTAGCAGGATGCAGAAATTGTTTTCCAACACTTTGTCAAATCCCAAAGCATGGATTTTTATGCTACAGCAATAAACAAACTTATTTCTCTTTGGCAAAAAATGTGTTGATTGTAATGGTTCCTATTTTGATTAATAAAGATGTGTTTGAATCTAGTTATAAGGATTTAAAATTCAGTCAGAGACAATTTTGCACCAACCTGTTACCGGAAAATGGGGTGTCCTTGTTGACACGATGTCCAGGTTCTTGGTATCTCGAGCAAAGAATTGAACAAGACACACACAAAAGTAAAGTGGTGAAACAAAAAGATAGTTTATTGAGGGGAAAGTATACTCCAAAGAGGTAGGAGCAGGCTCGAGCAAAGAAAGTGGCTCAGGAGCCCCGCTGAACGAGGCTTTGGGACTTTTATTCTCTTCTAAGTCTTCAGGGGAGACACCTCTGGGCGTGGGGTCTCTAGACTGACAAGTCTGATTGACAAGGGGCCTATTACCTAACGCTTTCTGACTGCACATGCCCTTTCCCAGAGTTCAGTCCGTTGTAATGATATTAATGAACTTTCGGGCATATGTATGTTATTACAATGATGGTATAATGAGGCCCAGGTGAGATGAAGGTCGTTGTAACTCTCACTGCGCAGGCTTTAGAAACTGGCTCAAACTGGTGGGCTTCTTGGGCCCTCTGACTTCCCTGTTTTTGTCTGGAACTTCCTCCTAGTCTGGGGCAGGGATTACTAGTGAAAGGGTGGTATCAAGGCATAGCAATTCCAACAGGTTCAGTCTCCTGGGAGGGGTCCCGAGATTTCCCTATTCTATCTACCTTCCTCACATTCTCTTGGGAGACGTGATCCCCACAAATCTCTATGGGAAGCTGAGGGACTGAAGAGCTCATCTTCTGTATCTGCTTCCGGCTGAAAATGGTTGTTGTCCCTACCTATTGGGGATCCACGGAGCTCTCACCCTATCTGATCTAAAAGGGGGAAGGGGGGAGTTCCCTGGTGGTGTAGTGGCTTAAGGCTACGGCGCTGGTGCTGTGTCAAAGCTGTGGTCTGGGTTCTATTCCCAGCCAGGGAACTATTCCCAGCCAGGGAACTATCCACATACAAGAAAAAATCCACCATGCTGACTCCTTCAGTCAAGACGGACTGGAAGCCTTGTTGGGGCACCACTAGTATCCTGATGGTTTCTAGATTAGGAGAAAACAATTCAGTTAGTACTTTAAAGGCATTGATCAGAGAAATAGGTTTTAAAGCCCTTGTCACTGGGTGGTTTCAGGATAGAAAGTCTGTTTCTCGGGGTGAGGAGCCAGAGAAAATTGATAAGGAGAGTGATTAAGAAAAGATGAAACTAAGAGCTAAAGAACAAGGAAAAGGAGTCTTTAGTGAAGTGGAGGATGGCTGCTCTGTTTGGCCCATATCAAACCTAATCAGTGGAAGACACTATTCTAGGAACTTAAGGAATACAAGTGGGGAGTTCCCTGATGGCATAGTGGCTTAAGGCTTCGGCATTGGCGCTATCAGCACTGCGGCCTGGGTTCAATTCCCAACCAGGGAGCTACCCACATACCAAAAAGCAAAAAAAAAAAAAAAAAAAAAAGGAATACAAGTGAACGAAACAAAAATTCCTGCCTTGGTGGAGCTGACTTTTTAGAAATGAACAATAAATAAATTATATAGCATGGACAAAAGGGGCACACACTAAACCTGACAAGCCCAGGGGAGCCAGCATGGCAAGCCCTATAAACTTAAAGACAAAAATTAACCATAAATGATGATCTGAACATGAAACTTCCTAACTAATCTTTGGCCTGTAGCTTCCTTAACAAAGGTCAGTGTTTACCTTAAGTGAGCCTATCTATGTCTTTTTGTATCTAAGACATCAGTTCCCAAGTGATGGGGTGGTACACATACCCCATGGGTATGTGCGGGGCCATTCAGGGGTATGTGAAAAATAATCAGTAAATGGTGAAAAAACAAGTAAAGTAAAAAAGTGTAAAATGTTACTTATGGAATAATACATGTTAAGTTTGAATCACTGTTAATGCAGACACTTCAAAATTAGATCATATTAGCCAATAATGATTGGTGAGGGTGTGGCTATGGACCCTTCCCCCAAACTGCCAATCATTATGCATAGTTTCAGAACAATACATTTGTGGTGTTTCTAGTACCTCCCCAAACATCTAAATGCATCTGTAACCAGACTATTTGATCAATTTAGTTTTGGGGGTTTTTTGGGGGGGTGGGGAGGTAGCTCCCTGTCTGGGAATTGAACCCAGGCCGCGGCATTGAGAGCACTGAAACCTAGCCACTACACCACCAGGGAACCTCATCAATTTAGTTATTAATCAAGTAAAAGTGAGTGTGTTGTCTTTAATCATGATTCTTTTCAACTAGTTTTTTAATTTAATGTTTGACATAGTTTCAGTTATTGTCAGTGATTTTTAAGCTTGTCGGTTATGGATCAGTGGTTGAAAACAGGAATGGTTAAAAATACCAAAACTTGATATAGATTATAACCCATGTCCAAGTACCTCTCAACACGTGTCCACAGCTACAAGTACATCCACACAGGGAGACAGTAAAAAGATGTGTGCCTCGGATACTACACAGAAGAAAAGATAATACTCTGAAGAGTATATTAAATATGGGTTTTCATTTATAAGGGATGATGACTGTCCTAAGCTTGTGTGTTGTGTGTGGGGAAATATCCAACTATTGCATGAAACCCTCTCTCTACTCATGAGATATTTAGAAACTAAACATCCTATGTATAAAAACAAAGAAACACATTATCTTTGGTGCTTAGAAAAGCGTCCAACTGTTACTTCATACATAATGTCCGGAGAAAAAAGACAATGAGAATGCAGTTGAGGATTCATACTATATTGCTCATTGCAAAGCTAAATGTAGTAAAAAAGGGGAAAAAAAACACACACACCATAGCTGAAGATTTAATTTCTCCTTATATTAAGGATACTGTTTTGGGAAGAGCATGTCAACAAAATCAATGCTATCTCTTTTTCAAACTATACAATGTCTCAATGAATTCAGAAAATTTCTGACAATGTTGAAGCTGTAGTAGTAGATATAGAAAAAGTAAGTTATTTTCCATCCAGGCTGATGAAAGTATAGATATTGCTGATTTATCTGTTTTGCTCATCATTGCGAGGTACTTGGTAGGAAATGAAATTTGAGGAAAACCTGTTGCTTTGTTACCTATTGACAAAGTGTAGCACAGGTGAAGGTATTTTTAATACAATCAATGGCTACTTCTTTGAAAAGGACATTAGTTTGTCAAACTTTTGTAGTATATGCACTGACAGAAGCAAGCCTATGTCAGGTTGTTTTATAGGCCTAAACAACCAAATTAAAGAAGTAGCTCTCCAGGTACCATGGAGTCACTGCTGCATTCTTAGACAAAGTTCCATCCAAGCCTCTTCCTAGTGAACTGAAAGATTGTCTTGATGAGGCTGTAAAAGTTGTAAATTTCATTAACTCACAACTACGAAACTCCAGATTGTTTAAAGCACAGTGTGAAAAACGAACAGCATTCATAGCACATTGCTTTTGCATACTGAGGTAAGTGATATAAAAGAGCCGAAACACTGGGCGGTAGTGACAAGCTTTATAAGGCGAACTACCAGGCTGTCTCGCAATGGGAAACCAGCAGCTCCGATCGTTGGGAGGGTGTTTATATAGGCAGGAGGGTTTGGCGAGCCAAACGCAGAGGAAAGTACCGTGGCTACTTCTGATTGGTCAGAGATAGGTTTCAATTTCCTGGGCTAGGATGCATTTCAGTTTCCCCGAGCTAAGCTGAGTCATTGTAAGGGTAAAGGAAGGGAAGGAGAGGTCAACTGACTAAGATGGCGGCTCGGGAGCCATTTTAGGTTGAGTCCATCAGTAAGGTATTTATCTCGTGGCAAAGTACTTACACAGCTGTTTGAACTTAGACATGAATTCCAGGTATTCTTTGAACACCGTCATTTCCCTCTTGCTCCAAAGTTTCAGGACAGTGATTGGCTTCAAAGTCTTACATATTTATCAGATATTTTTCTAGAAATAAACAAATTAACTTGGGACTTCAAAACAGCTCAATCACTACATTCAAAGTAAACTACAAAATTGAATCAATGATTGAAAAAGTGGACTTTTGGAAAGCATGTATTGAAAGAGGTCAGCCTGAAGTTTTTGAAACTGCACAACTTCTTATCTGAGAATGACTTACAACTTTCCCAACACGTGAAAGAGAATATCGTAAGTCACTTGGAGGATCTTAAAGTGTCCTTTTATAAGTACTTCAACATGGAAAAGAAAACAACTGGATTGCAGATACCTTCAATGAAGACTTCTTCAAAGAAGCTAAATTATCAATCAAGGAAAAAGAGCAGTTAATCGAACTTTCAACCGATTCTTCTTTAATTCTAATTTTAAAAGAAAGCATGTTATTACCTTCTGGGTAGATGTCAGTGAGAACTATGAACAGCTCAGTGGAAAGGCACTCCAATACCTCTTACCATTTACTAATACTGAACTAGTGGAGAGAGATTTTTCTTCTTACACCTTCATAAAAAGTAAGTACTGCAACAAGCTTAATGCAAGTCCGAATTTAAGACTGTATCTTGCATCTTTTGAGCCTGATTTCAAGTGCATCAAAGCAAGCTCAACAATCTCACTAACAATGTTTCAATTGGCTAGTGATCTGCATAACAATTACAGACTTTTCAGATAACACAAATAAATATTATTATTAATAATAAATTAATAGTTTGTTAAATACTTGGTCATCATTATCAACATTTAACTGTGTTACAAATATTATAAAATTAAATCCTTGGTTTGTACTTTCAATGTAGTAATTTTTCTTTCCTAACTTATTACCTTATTTTCACTATTTTACATTAAGTAGGCACTGAACAAAGGTGTCAGTATTTAAAAAACTGTTTTTTTTAAAGGGGGTACAATTTATAGAAACGGGTTTAAAAGGGATACACAAGTGGAAAAAGGTTGAGGACCATTGATCTAAAATACCATACTCTTGGAATGTCAGAGTAATCCCTTTTCCTGGACCCCCATCCCAGGGGCACAACCCACTCACCAGAACCGGAAACTACCCAGAATCCCTCATTGTCATGGTATTGTCCCCTGATTATCATATCTATGTGCTGTAAAATGCTAACTATTAACTATCCTGTCCCCCCTGAGGTAAAAGAAGTACCTGTCTCTCCAATTTACTTTTTATGGAATCCCAGAGCTTTCTCCATTTTGCTTTCTCCCACCCCCTTGAATTTCGTGTAACCCTCCTGCTTTCATTTTTAATCTACAAAATAAGCTGCAAATCCGCCATTTTCTGGAGCATTTTCTCAATTTGTTGAGATTTTTCTTCCCTGCAATTGTCATCAGTTTGGCTCAAATAAACTCTTACAAGCTTTCTCTTAGGCTGGATGTTTTTCATCGACAATAACATACGGGATAGTGATAAATGGAAAAAAACAGCATGGAGGGAGGGAAATGTTGAGTGCAAATGCTGCAATTTTAAAATAGTTTGGTCAGGGAGGGTCATACTGAGAAGGTGACATTTGAAGAAAAATATGAAAGGGGTGAAGGAGTGTTCCCGGCAGAGAGAATGATGGTAAAGTGCCTGGGGCCTGACATGGGAGCCTGCCTGGTGTGTTCAGGAACAGAATGGGTAGAGAAGTGGGAGATGAGGCCAAATTGCTGAGGGGGCAGAGGCTGATCTTCTAGGGTCTTGTGGGCCATTGTTAGAACTTAAGTGAGAGGATTTCAACCAGAAATGTAAGCTGATGCTTTAAAGATCATTCTAGCTGTTGTGTTGAGTTGCCTAAAATGGAGTAGGGCAGAGGCCAATCAGATAGTCTCTTATCACTCAGGCAAGAAATGACTGGACTGTGACTGAGAATCAAAATAGTTAACAGTGGAGCTGATGGGAAGTAGTCAGATTCTAGATATATTTTAAAGGTATAGGTAATAGGATTTCCCAACCGATTGCATATAAGATGCAAAGAAGAAATTGAAAACAAGCTTATGGATGAGTGAATGAGTCATAATTGATTGGAGGCTACAGGGGTAGTAGGAGCAGGAGGGGCTATGGGGATGAAGGTTTGGACATCAGAGTCTAATTTGAGACTTGGTAAATTTGAGATGCCTGTTTTCAACAAAGTAGAGATGTCAGGTAGGTGGAAATTTACTGTTGAAAGGAAAACTTTTCCTCTACCAGTTTAGGTCATAGTTACCAAGACTTGCAAATCCATTGACAACAGGAGAAAAGTTTATTACATGTGCAGGAGTGCTCTACCCATTGTTACTCCCCAAACAGCTAGAGGTAAAGGTTTATATACCAACTAAATAAGTTTGTCTTCAAAGGATAGAAGGTTATGATGAAGCTTATTTAAAGGATTTTTAGGGAGTTCCCTGATGGTGCAGTGGCTTAAGGCTTTGGCTTTGGCGCTGGCGCTGTCAGCGCTGCGGCCTGGGTTCGATTCCCAGTCAGGGAGCTGATTTTTAAATATCCTAGTGCCCAAGGTCAGTCACCTTGACTGGAGACTTGTGAGGGGTTAGGTAGCTGTCTTAAAGCTTTAGTCAGATTAAGGAAAGTTCAGATATGTTTTTTCAGTTTCCGTCGTGGCTCAGATGCCTTCACTTTGAACTAATCTTTGCAGTACTCCTGATAATAAGAAATCCTTTCATGATATATGTCTTGAGTTAGGAGAGAAGCTGTGACTAGGAATATCAGTTTGGGAATTGTCTCCACATAAATGGTATTTAAAACCAAAGGAATGAGTAAAGATGGAAAAGAAGTCCAATGTGAAAAGGTATGGCAAGGAGGAGAAACCAGTGAAGACACATGGAACAACTGGCAAGAGTAGGCAACCTGGTATCCTAGAAGCCAAGGGAAAAAGTGTTTCAAGGAGGAGAGAGTAACCATTGCCCAACACGTGCTAACAGGTCCAGTAAAATGTCTGAGACTGGACCCGTGGATTTAGCAATATGAAGGTCACTGGTGACCTCAATAAGATAGTTCCCATGGACTGGTTGGAGTGGATTCCATAATGAATTAAAGGAGATTAGGAGACAGCAATTATAGACAATTCTATCAAGGATTTTGCTAAAAAGGAGAAGAAACAAATTTGTCTGAAAAAGTGAGATCAAGCGAACAATTTTAAGAGTTTTAAGAGAAATACCATACCATGCTGGTATTCTGATGGTACATCCAGCACAGGTGGGAAAATTGATGATTCGGGAAAAAAAGAATATTGCTGGAGCAACATCCTGGAATTTGTTAGAAGGGATGGACTTTACACCTTGAGTAGGTGAAAGGAGATGGGTCCTAGAACCTGAGAGGAGGATGTGACCTTTGCTAGGAGCATGAACGGGAGAGGAGGTAGAGTGTGTTTGGACATAAGTAAGGTACGTGGGTGGATTTGATACAAGTTTACATCTGATTGCAGCAGACACCCACTGGAATCACTTGACTGAGAATAGGTAGTGTCTGACCATGCAGTTTGTTAGGGTGGAAATAATATTCAGACCATTATATTTTGACATTGTATTTCTATCAACTCTCCCTTCTTGGTCTTAAAAGAATTTCGCAGTCTTAACAGAGGTAGGAAACTGATGGATTTGATTTTAGGTATACTTAGTCCAGAGTAAAGTAAAATTTTTTGAAGTTTTGGGAGAACAAATGAAGAGCAATTAGGATATAAAATCTGGGTAAGAAGTCTGAGTTCATCAAACTTACATGGCTGGAAAACACCCTGGGCCAGGGAATATGTGGCATGAAGAGAAATTTTAATTAAAAAATTGTAACATAATTTTTATGTTACATATATCATATAACATAAATATGCCATGATTTAAATTAGCCCACTTCTTTTCAGAATAAGGTTGAAATAGTAAAACTCTAGAGAGCCAAAGGGAGATGTGGTAAGCAGTCATTAAAAAGCTCCCAATTATTACTGCCCCCAGTGTTCATACTCTTGTATAATTCTCTCCCTCTGAGTGTGGCCTGGACCTGGTGATTCAATTTAACTAATAGAGTATGGCCACAAGTGTAATGGGATGTCACTTTTGAAATAACCCCTACAACCCTCTCCCTCTCCTTCTCCCTCTCCTTCTCTCTCCCTCTTTCTCTCTCTCTCTCTCCCTTTCTCTACCCCGCTTCCTCTCGCTCTCTTTCTTCTTCTGCATGAAACAAACTGTTACATCAGTTTTCTCTCTTACATTTCTACCACCCTAAATTCTGCCTGTATAATACAATTCACTTTCCCAAACACAAATTCAGCTGAATCGATCAAAATGCGACCCTTTTTAGTATAAAACTTATAAAAGAGAAATTTGATCGAGTCAAATGAATACATTAAAACAGATGTAAACAACTAGACAATCTAGAAAAAAAACTGGAAGTTTTATAGGAATTCAAGCATGGAACAGAGGAATGCTTGGTCAAAATATGATTCCTAATGACTCCTGGGAAGAATATCATTTTATAAATATGACACTTATCCTTAAAGGACTACTGAGGATTTGAGGAAGCTGTGAATTGATGAATCTTACTGTAATTATATGGGCCATAACAAGAAAGTGGAGAAATAACCACTAAAATGTATGAAAGAAAGCATGGTTTTAGCAAGGAATAAGAATTGGAGAGGAAGAAATAAAACTCATTACGTGATTGTATACCTAAATACTCCAAACTAATCTTCAAACAAAGTATTAGAATTGATGAGTAAAATTTACAAGGTCACTAGATATAAGGCTAGTTTCTAAAAATCAATTTCTATATACCAGCAATAAACAAAGAGAAAATTAAACTTTTAAAGTGAAATCATTTACCTTTTGAAAAACATCAAATACCTAAGTAGGAAATCTGATGAAAAATGTGCAAGATCTATATGCTAAATATTATAAAATGATACTGAGGAAAACTAAACAAGACCTAAGTAAATAGAGGGACTATTTTTGTAATTTAGATGATGCATGGATTCACCACCAATGCTCAACACCCCAGCAGGGTCTATGGGTGCATGCATGTGTGTGTGTGTGTGTGTGTGTGTGTGTGTGTGTATAAAATGGTAACTGATTCTAAAATACATGTGAAATACAAAAGACCAAGAACAGCCAAGACAATCTTGAAGAAGAATGAAGCTGGGAGACTGAACTACCAGATATCAAAACCTAGCTTGATAAAGCTGTAGTAATTAAGACGGTGATGTTGGTGCAATGATGAACAAATAGGCCAATGGAGAAAAACAGATCCATAACTCTATTGTTACCTGATTTACAACAGAGGTGACCTGGCAGTGCAGTGGAGAGAAGACTGACTTTTCAAAAATTGGTACTGGACGTCCTCGTGGAGGAAGAAAATCTTGGCATCTAATGTTACATCAGGTGAATTACTGATCTAAATGTGAAAGAAAACATCTATATTTATGGTCTTGGAGTAGGCAAAAAGTGCTTAACAGGACACAAGTGCTCACAATAAAGAAAAAAATTAAAATTAAGAACTTCTATTCTTCAAAAGACACCATTAAGATACTGAAAAGGCAAACCAAAGAATAAAAGAAATCTACAGTACACATACCTGACCAAGCACTTGTCATCAAATTATACAAAGAACTCCTATAAAACAATTTGAAAAAGAAGCTAAAATATTAGGAAATGACAAACAACAACAACAACAGCAAACCACCCCACATTACACTGGCACCCAAAAAGAGTAAATATACAAATGTCCAATAAACATATAAAAAGGGGCTCAATTTCACTAGTTATCAGGAAATGCAAATAAAACAATAATGTAACAGCACTACATCTTTACCAGAATGACTAAAACAAAAAAATAATACAAAAGATACCAAATGTTGGCAAAGATGTGGAGCAGCCAAAATGTTTATATACTACTAAGAGGAGTATAAACTGGTACAACCACTTTGGAAAATTGAGACAAAATAGTGTCTACTAAACTTGAATACTGAACACTATATAACATAGCACTTCTACTCATAGCTATAGATCTAGCAGGTATATATATGTATTTACCAAAAGGCATGTACAAGAATGTTAATAAGGGCACTATGTTTTCCTAATAGCTACAGACTGGAAAAATTCCAAATGTCCATCAAGAATAGAATGAACAAATTGTGGTAAATTTACATGTGAAATATCCTACAACAATGCAAATGAACAATCTACAACTACATACAACAATATGAGTGAATCTGATAAATGTGAGTGAAAGAAGTCAGAAAAAAAGGAATACATATCATATGATTTTGTTTGTTTAAAGTTCCTTAACAAAAAACATACTTACCTATGACGTGAGAAGTCAGAAGAGTTGGTTATCCTTAGTAAGGGCAGTGAGTGGAGATAGCAGGAGCACTTTGGCTGGCATGTTAGTCATGGTCTATTCCTCCATCTGGGTGCTGGGTAAACAGGTGCATTCACTGTGTGAAAACTTATTCAAGCCATTTCTGTGTATGTTATATTTCAATAGGAAGTTTGGAAAAAAAAAAAAAAGGTCAATGAGAAGAGAAAGAATCTGCAAAGAAAATTGAAGCAGGGGTTCCCTGGTGGTGTAGTGGCTTAAGGCTTCGGCACCCTCAACTCCGCGGCCTGGGTTCGATTCCCAGCCAGGGAACTATCCCCTGCCCACCCACCCCCAAAATTGAAGCAGCGTGAACAATGAAGGAGGAAAACCAGAATGAATGTCCACCAAGCCTGAAAATAGTTTATTAAGAAGGAAGAGTTATATCCAGAATACATAAAGAACACTGACAACTCAACAGGAACAAGTCAAATATCCCATTAAAAATGGGTGAAGGATTTGAATGGATATTTCTCCAAAGCAGATATGTGAATGGCTAATGAAATGTAAATCAAAACCACAATATGGAGTTCCCTGATGGTGTAGTGGCTTAAGGCTTTGGCGCTGGCGCTGTCAGCACTGCGGCCTGGGTTCGATTCCCAGCCAGGGAGCTACCTAACCACATACCAAAAGCAAAAACAAAACAAAACAAAACAAAAAACCACAATAAAATACTACTTCTCACCCACTAGGATGGCTCTAACAAAAAAGACAGTAACAAGTGTTAGCAAGGATACAGAGAAATTGTGACCCTCATGCATTGTGGGAGAAGTGTAAAATGATGCAGCCACTTTGGAAAATAGTCTGAGTTCTGCAAAATGTTAAACAGAGTCCCCATGTGAACCAGCAATTGCACTCCTAGTGATATACCCAACAGAAATAAATATATTCATACAAAAACTTGTACTTGAACATTAATAGTAGTGTGGGTGTTCAGAAAGATCCACCCCAAGGGAGTTCCCTGGTGGTGTAGTGGCTAAGGCTTCAGCGCTGTCAACACTGCGGCCTGGGTTCGATTCCCAGCCAGGGAACTACCCACGTGAAAAAAAAATTTTTTTTTTAAAAAAGAAAGATCCACCCCACGATGGTATGCAGCTTGTTTTGAGCTAAAGGCAAATTTAGCTGCTGGCTCAAGAGAAATTCTGCCCCTCCCTTAACTACCTAGAATTATTTGAATTGAGGGCCTTGCCCATAGTGAGAGATTATCATAGATAACCTCTTTAGACCAAACTACTAATTATTAAACATCTGCTCTTATCATCCTGCAATGACCCTTTGATGCTCCCAAGGCACCTTACCTCATCCCTAGGTCAGAAAGTCATATGCACCTATGTTTCCTTTCTGCATTTGAATGTCTCATGTCTGTGAGGTCTCTGACTCTCTCTCTCTCATGTTTGTGGGGTTCCTATTCATATGTATAGAATTTGCTTACTTTCTCTTGTAAACCTGTTTCACGTCTATTTGATTATTAGACCATCCGAAAGAACCTCAAGGGTAGAGGAAAGTTTTTTTCCAAGCCCCCTGCAGCAATATTCATAATAGCCAAAAAGTGAAAACAAACCAAATGTCCATCAACTGATGAATGAGTAAACAAATGTAATATAACCATACAATAGAAAATTATTCAACAATAAATAGAAATAAAGTAGTGACTCATGCTACAACATGGATGAACCTCAAAAACATTATAGTAAGCTAGACATTTACAAAAATGTCTAGAATGTACAAATCTATAGATACTGAAAGTAGATCAGCCATTGCCTCCGGGATGAGGGAAGGGAGAGAGGTGGAGGGAGGAGCCACCACTAAAATTTCACGGTCATTTGGGGGATGATGAAAATGCTCTAAAATTAGATTATGGTGGGGATTCCCTGGTGGTGTAGTGGCTAAGATTCGGTGCTCTCAACTCTGCAGTCTGTGTTCAATTCCCAGCCAGGGAACCACCAAAACAAACAAACAAACAAACACCAAACTAAAATTAAATTATGGTAATGACTGTACAACTCTGTAAATATACTAAAAAACACTGAGTTGTATAGTTTAAAATGGTGAACTTCATGATATGTAAATTATACCTCCAAGTTATTTTTAAAAAGGAAGGGGAGATCATTCGGGGGAGGGGAAGAAAGATAAAAGAACTGGTTTAGTCATTGCTCCCTCCAAAAGATCCTACTTCCAGATAAATGGTATTTGCTCATAAGAAAAGGTCACGCAGCTTATTTAGGAATAAAATAAATCCTTTTTACATGAAAAAGGAAGACCTCTGAGCCATTCCAGTGGTTCTCAACCTTCCTAATACGGTTCCTCATGTTATGGTGACCCCCATAAAATTACTTTCATTGCTACTTCATAACTGTAATTTTGCTACTGTTACGAATTGTAAGTATCTGATATGTGTTTTCTAATGGTCTTAGGTGACCCCTGGGAAAGGGTAGTCCCACCCCCAAAGGGGTCGCAATCCACAGGTTGAGAACCACTGCATTAGTCAAAGCCTAAGGAAAGGCACTGAGGAAGTCAGCTTGAAAATAAGTCTTGGAGTTCCCTGGTGGTATAGTGGCTTAAGGCTTTGGCGCTGGCACTGTCAGCGCTGCAGCCTGGGTTTGATTCCTAGTCAGGGAGCTACCCACATACCAAAAAGCAAAAAAAAAAAATAAGTCTTAAGGCCCAAAATGACAACAAAACATTATTGTCCTGGTATCAAACTTAAAAACAACAAAAAACTTTGAGGTGTCCACAGAAGAAAATACTACAAACATTTTTTATCATTGCACCTAAAAGGATTAAGAAATGGGGATTGGAGGGAGTGAGAGAAGAAGGGGAAGCTAAATATATGGTGATGGAAAGGGAACTCACATTAGGTGGTGAACTTATTATACAGCAAGTCAAGAATGCACTGTAGAATTGTATGCCTGAAACCTATGTAATCCTTGCTAACAGATGTCACCCCAATAAGTCTAACAATAAAAATAAATTTAAAAATTAATAATAAAATAAATAAATAAAAGATACAGAAAAAAAAGAAATGGGGATTGGAAAGGGAAAAGAGCAAAGATCCTGTTAAATAAAGACAGACAACAAAATCAGTACTCTTTAGGCTGAAAATTCGAAGGTGAGAAGTGAATCAAAGGTTCACATTCTCTGAAAACACATACAATCTGGATAAGGTGAATCTTTAATAGGTTTTCCCATTGAATCCCAAAATGTTTCAATTTTTTTTTTTTTTTTTTTTGCTTTTTGGTATGTGGGTAGCTCCCTGACTGGGAATCGAACCCAGGCCGCAGCGCTGACAGCGCCAGCGCCAAAGCCTTAAGCCACTGCACCATCAGGGAACCCCCAAAATGTTTCAATTTTTAAAAAGCACTGCTTGAGTTCTCTGCAATGTATATTAAAAAACAATTATGAGTTACTACCTCATTTGGTAAGTAAGCTTAAAAAACCTCTTTACCTAAAAATACAGCATAATTAGACAAACATACGAGTTTATAATGTTTACATAAATGCTTAAAAGCCTGAGCTATACATGGCTGTTCATGTATTCATGACATCTACTTAAGGCTTGCTTTGGTCCATGCCCTGCTTGTACCAGATCAGAAATATGTTTGAAGGAGGGAGGGGTCAGACATAGAGAAAGATTCCTCAAGAAAGCATAAGGAAAGCAAGAAAGAGAAGAAAGGAAGTGTTACCGGAAAATGGGGTGCCTTCATCGGCATGGTGTCCAGGTTCTTGGTATCTTGAGCAAAGACTTGAATGACACACACACAAATGTATAGAGGTGAAACAAAGATAGTTTACTGAAGAGAAAGTACACTCCTAAGAGATAGGAGCCGGCTCGAGCAGGAAAATGGCTCAAGCCCTGATTAATGAGGCTTTGGGACTTTTATTTTCTTCTGTGTCTTCAGGGGAGACATCTCTGGGCGTGGAGTCTCTAGACTGACAAGTCTGATGGACATGGTGATTATTATCAATGCCTTCTGACTGCGCATGCCCTTTCCCAGAGTTCAGTCTGTTGTAATGATATTAATGAACTTCCGGGAATATGTATGTTATTACAATGATGGTATAATGAGGCCCAGGTGAGATGAAGGTCATCATAACTCTCACTGCACAGGTGTTAGGAACTGACTCACACTGGTGGGCTTCTTGTGTCCCCTAACTTCCCTGTATTTCCCTGGAACTT
This sequence comes from Lyroderma lyra, assembly GCA_004026885.1. Classification (NCBI taxonomy): domain Eukaryota; kingdom Metazoa; phylum Chordata; class Mammalia; order Chiroptera; family Megadermatidae; genus Lyroderma; species Lyroderma lyra. The sequence goes on along the minus strand of PVJL010015610.1, from coordinate 3,139 downwards.
CCTCCTGTGGCTGCCTAGCCTGGGGCAGGGATTACCAGTGAAAGGGTGGTATCAAGGTGGTGACTATTCCAGCAGGGCAAGTCTCATGGGAGGGGTCCCGAGATGCCCCCTATTCTATCTGCCTTCCTCACATTCTCTTGAGAGACGTGATCCCCACAAATCTCCATGGGAAGCTGAGGGGCTGGAGGTCTCGTCTTCTGTATCTGCTTCCTGCTGAGGATGGTCGTTGTCCCTACCTATTGGGGATCCACAGAGCTCTCACCCTATCTGATCTAAAAAGGGAAGGGGTCTCGACATCCACCATGTTGACTTCTTTGGTTGAGTTGGGCTGGAAGCCTTGTTGGGGATCACTTGTATCCTGATGGTCCCTAGATGAGGAGAAATTAATTCAATTAATAGTTTAGAAAGTATTGACCCAAGAAATAGTTCTCAAAACCTTTGTTGCTGTGATGTAAAGTCTGTTGAGCCTGCAGCCTGTTGACTTCTGGCCTAGCTGATCATTCAGGTGTTATCCCCTATCTAGGTCCAGAAAGACCTGGAAGGGGTGCTTGCCTGTAGTGATTGTAATCAGCAAGCTGGAGACATGAGTTACAAGTTTCAGATAATTATCTAAGGGGGACAGTCTGTTGCTGGAGGTGAGGAGCCAGAGAAAATTGATCAAAAGTGATTAAGGTTTTGGACAAGGAAAAAGGTGAAACTGAGCTAAAGAACAAGGAAAAGGAGTCTATAGGGAGGTGGGGAGAGGGCTCCTTTGGTTGGCCCGCATCAGAAGGATGGAAGGGATGACCAATTTTCTTGGCCTCTAAAATCATTATTGTCTAGAATCTCAAAAGCAGTGTGTGTCACAAGGACCCTGAGATCAGGACCAGGCTCAATGAAATTTCTGACAGGAATTCTTGAGTTACTGGATGGGGTGGGTAAGCTTTGAGATAAGAACTCTCTGTATAATGGAGCTTGCCAACAAGATCCTTTTTTGGGGGGCGGGGGGTGGGTGGTATGCGGGTAGCTCCCTGGCTGGGAATCGAACCCAGGCCGCAGCGTTGACAGCACCAGCGCCGAAGCCTTAAGCCACTGCACCACCAGGGAACTCCCGCCTACAAGATCCTGAACCTGATTCCATGCCACCCCACTACCCACCTGCCTGTGGTGGTGCACTCCTCAAACTCTTGTATGTCCTTAGTGGGTTTGAATTGCAAGGTTCTCTACACCACCTTGTGTCCTCCTGCAACTGGGGGTCAGGGGACAGAGTGTTGCTGCACACACTCAGTGCTGGCCTCATGGCCTTTGCTGGCACAGGACAACTATTGAATGTTGCTTTGCAATTCTTAGTTTTCTAATGATTGCTGACGAAAGACATTTCTTATTGCTACCAGAGAATGGGACCTTCTTGGTGTGGTGTCCAGGTTCTTGGTGTCTTGAAAAAAGAATTGAGTGAGACACTGAAAAATAATAGTGAAAGAAAGAGGTGATGGAAAGAGAAGTCACATTAGGTGGTGAACTTATTATACATCAAGGTGACAATGCACTGTAGAATTGTATGCCTGAGACCTATGTAATCCTTGCTAACAGATGTCACTCCAATAAGTCTAACAATAAAAATAAATTAAGGGAGTTCCCTGGTGGTGTAGTGGCTTAAGGCTTCGGCGCTGGCACTGTCTGCGCTGCGGCCTGAGTTCGATTCCCAGCCAGGGAGCTACCCACATACCAAAAAGCAAAAAAAATAAATAAAAATAAAAAAATAAAAAATAAAAATGAATTAAAAAAAAAAAAGAAAGAAAGAAAGAGCAAGCAGTTTATTAGAAGTGAGTACACACCATGAGCAGGCTCATGCAGGCAAGTGGTTCAAGAGCAACTAGCAGGATTATTCTGGCTTCTATCCTCTTCAGTTGAGAGGGGTTTCACTCATCTAAGGTGGAGTCTTTTAATTAGTACCTTTGATTGACAGAGGTTATTATGTAACTTTTTCTTAACTGTGCGTGCACCTTCCCAGAATTTAGTCTGTTAATAAGGTAAGGTGAAATAAGGTCATTGTAACTTTTTACTGGCAGGGGTTACTAAACAGTTTAGAGTGGTGGTCATTTTTATATCCTGCATGTGGTTAATTGTACCTTTTTCCCTCCTGCCTGTGGTTAATTGGGTGGAGAAAAGGAGGTTTGGGGGCTGGTCATAGAGCATGTCTGAAATCTAATTCCTACTTCTAACTGCCTGCCTCACTACCATTAAAAGAAGAGCACGTTCTGATTCAATTTGTTTAATATAAGAAATGTTTCCAACTGCAGAAATTCATTCCTAACTTGAGGAGAAAATATTTTCCCATTGATGCAGTTTATCAAACTGGTGTGTATAATCTTTTGGGAAGCAAAACAACAGTAGTGATAAAACTTCGGTTGGGAACCATATGTTTTAAAACTTGAAGCTAAGGTTGATATATAAATAATATAGCTGATTGATTTTGCATTGTCACACTATCTGATCTGTGAAACTTTTGCAAAAAAAGTCACTGAAATTAGAATATTGCACTGGAGATTGACCTTGTAAATTACTTTTTGAACACAAAACTTTCATACAAAGATTATCCTAGGATAATCTTAAAAGGCTAATCAACTGCTCAATTATTTATATCTTATAAATGCAAAAGGAAGTAGTGTGTAACAGTCAGTCCACACTGACAGGAAGTTCTCAATAAAAAGGCACTTAATTTCCCCATAATTTTATTATTTTTCATACCTTCTATTATTTTACAAGCCAATGTCCTTTTAAAGTAGATTGGGTTCTATCAGAAAATAATGAGATTATTAATTTTTTTCTAAAGTGTTAAGTCACTTTGACTTTCAGTGTGTAATTATATGTGTTTTAATAACATTTTAAGGAATCCACTTTGATGTTTATTCCAGATGATTCTTTGTGTGTACCAAGTGCTCAAACCAGCATTGCTTTGCAGGATAAACCAGCCAATTCCATTCTTCCCCACAGACTTATAGCTCTCTTCCTTCTTCTTCTTTCTCCTTCTCCTTCTCTTTCTTTCTCCTTCTCCTTCTCTCCTTCTCTCCTCCTCCCCCTCCCCCTCCCCCTCCTCCTCGTCTTTCTTCTTCTTCTTTCTTCTTCTGCTTGCTTCTTCTTCTTTCTTCTGCTTCTTTCG
>PVJL010015609.1:0-23635 GCA_004026885.1 Lyroderma lyra | reverse complement strand
TACTGACAGGAAGACATTTCGGTGACATTCAGGACAGCAAGGGTCATACAACGACAGCTCCGATGGCCATTCCAGACAAAGAGCTCCAGAACTGCTCTGAAGGGTGGGCCGGGCGCTGGCGTCGGTGCACAGCTCCCCGGGGGTGGACTTGGGAGGTGGCCGCGGTGACACTCAGCAGTGAGGTGTGCAGCACTTTTCTGGGGTGAGTTCACACACGTCATTGTCAGACCCCGTCACTGAGCTGCAGCCGACCTACCCTGTGGGCTCGTTTCCTCATCCGTGTGGAGTGGGGGAAGGTCCAGTCGTCTGAGTCCCCTTCCAGCCTTGGCACTTGATGGCTCTCACTTTGTTCTCAAAGCAGAGCTAAGACTGACCACGCACGGCACTTGGACTCTCTTCGCAAACCTCTCAGAGGACGGCCACTCAGACACGTCTGCGCAGACCGTCCCTTTGGAGCCCGGTCGGTGGCCAGGTCTCACCAGGGACCACCTTTCAGGCCCGTCCTCGCCCAGGGAATGCTGGGTTTTACTACTCCACGGAGTCGGGAGCGTCAGAAGCAAAAAGCACCTCGTTCTCCGGGGCCAGGCAGACTGGGCTCCAGGCTCCTCCGGGTGATTCTGGACGACCCCGCTCTTTACCTGGGGACGTGGGAGCTGGACAGACGGCGACAGAGGAAACGCTGGTGTGCTTCTCAGGCAGGGGACTCACGGAAGCTTCACCCCAGGCCGTGTCCTTTGTCTTGCCCACAGTCAGGGTGCTGGGGGGTCCGGTCGCTTCTCAGCCCCCTGCCCCCACTCTTTGCAGAGTAAGAGGGAGACGAGTTGCATGATTCTGGTGACAAGTCTGGGGGGTCATGGCTGCACTGGGGCCAAGGTGCCCAGTGGCGAATCCAGGGGGACAGCCGCTGCCTGGGGAACCCTGGGGGCGCCTCGCATGGCGTCTGGGGATCCCGGGGCCTTTGGAGTGGAAGGGCGCAGAGGGGTGGGGAGGGGTGGCGTGGAGGACATGGGGGAAAGGCCCCCCGATGGGAACTAGTTTGAGGAGGGAAGAGGCAGGGGGGGATGGGGGTGTGGGGGTGATGACCGTGGACGGCGGCCCTGAAACGGCCTCAGAGGATCCTTGGGGCCTGCCACGGGGACCCCTCCCCCGGGGCAACCTGCGCGGTTCCGGGCTGAACATCTAGTCTCAGGCGGTGCCGGTGGGGCCCGTCTGGACGCGGGTATTGAAGAAGGTCCCTGGTGGCCCCGGCACTGCCACCTCTGTCCTCTCCCGCGTGGTGGGAGGACAGGGCAGGGAGAGGGGCTGCTGGGTTCAAGGCCACGTCCGGACTCGCTCCCGCCCTCTTCTGGGTCCGCTGAGCCTCCTGGGAGTTCCTGACCCGGGCTGCTGCCCGTTTGGGGGATCCGAGTGACCTTTCCCAAGGCCCCGGCCAGCGGGCTCGTCCCAGCTCAGCGTCCTCCTTCTGCTCATCCACACGAGCCCTGCTTGGCCCCCGGGGGTTCCCGAGAGGCAACCCCACCTCCTCCCACCCCAAGGGCCTCGCCTAGCTCCAGGAAGGACAGGCCATCTGGAATGTTCGGCTGCAGAGTGCGGACAAATAGGAAAGTCAGTGGCTCTGGGAGGACGGAGGGGGGCGGTTTCCATCCCATCCCGACAGGCGGCCAGGGGGCAGGTTGGGGCTGTACTGGGAGGACGGGGGGACCTGGGCAGGGAGAGCTGGGGGGGCCCCGGACACAGGAAGAGTCCAGCAGAGGCTCGGGAACGGCAACCATGACATTGGACCGACCCGCCTGGGTTGGGGGTGGGGGTGCACGGATTAGAGTTAGGGTCCGAGTGAGACCGCGGAAGATGTCATTGAGGAGACCAGGGGTTCCCACCAGAGCAGGGGGACCCGAATTCTGCCCTAAAGATTGGGGGTTTTGTTCCCTAAGCACCACGGACCCAGCGAGCACCCTGGACGCGAACCGAACTCTGTATTGTGGGCACCGGCCCACCCGCGAGAGGACTTGCCCCGACCCAGGCGCTCAGCTTGGCCAAAGCCCAGACCAGCCCTGCCCTGGGGACACAAGTGTCTTCTTAGCCCCATGCTGTGATCATTAGCCCAGTCGAGGAGCGGGAGTGGACACCCTGGGGGTGGAGTGGCAACATGGTGGACAGAACCAAAACGGAGCCTGACCTCCCGCTCAGCGAGACCGGGGTCCCAACGCAACTCGGTGACACGGCGGAGGGAGAACGGTAGGACCCCAGGCTCGGGGGACCCAGGGCCCGTTGGTTCTGTCCCACATGAGGTAAGTGTGTTTGGCACTGAACGAGACGGGGACACCCAGAGGACCGAGGCCCACGCCCCTCCGCAGGGACGTCCCCAGGTGAGACCCATGAGCAGGCTGTCGCCATACCGTATGCCAAGGGCCCTTACATTCCTTCCACCCATGACTGCCTGTGACTTCCCTGGGCTGTGCCTCTGTTTCGACAAGTGAAGGGGAGAGTGCTGGGGCACTGGGCTCACGTCACCCCAAATGGGAGCCAGGGCAGGTGACCCCAGGCGCCCTCTTCCTGGCCGCCCTCCATCTGCAGCGGGTGTGCTCCACGTAGGTGACAGAAACGGCCGCGGGTCTGCCGGTCGCTCTCATTGGCTGGTCTGTCCTGAATTTTCGCCAAGGTCGTGGCTGCCTTCCCGATCCGCGGGCTCCCAGGGGGCAAGGGAAACCCCACAGTAACGCGGAGCCAGGACCCACAGAGCCCAGCAGGACGCCTGGTGCCGTGGGCTCTAAATGACCAAACAGGAAGAAAACAGACAAGATCCGCACCGGAGAACGTTCCCAAGACCCAGGGCGGACGCGGGCCGCCGCCGCCCAGGGGCCACTTCCCAGAGCAAGTGTCCGATTCAAACCAGATCCCGCCTCCCCGCACCCCACCCGACCCCCTGAGGGGTCTGCACCCTGCGCCCCACCTTGGAAGTGCCAGAACCTTCTCTCCATCAGTCCCCGCCTCTCCTGGCAAAACGCAACTTCCGAGGAGCTTTCTGGATGCATCCTTGGGGACACCGACTCCGGCCTTTCTCAGTGCTTAGGCCTTTCGAGCTCCCCTCACCCGGTGTCCCCTCTCGGGGCCATTCCTGTGCTGTGTGACTGGCAAGAGAACTGGTAGGGGACCAGCTAACGCGGGGCGTCCCGACCCTAGTCCACGCGCGCACCCCTTTTAAGTCCATGTCTATAAACTGTCCCCCTTGTTTTTAAGACAGCTGTTTTTAAACACCGACCCTTGTGCTCAGGGCCTGTCTTCATGTAAAACAGTGGAAGTGAGGTCACGAGTCAGGACGATGACGCCACGCAAAGTGCTAACCGCAGCTTGAATTAATATTCGTAACAATTACGTTTTGATCATGACGATCAGTATGTAAACATGAAATAAAAACACTTGGAAAGGATCACGATGAAAGACAACGCACGTGCCTTGACTCAGTCAGTAACCAAACCGATGACCCAGCCTGGCTACGGGCGTGTTTATATGTTTGGGGAAGTTCTAGAAACGTGGTAGAGGGATGTTCTGAAACTGTGCGTCGTGATTGGTAGAAGAGCGGTCTGGGGGCGGGTTCGTAGCCACGCCCCCACCAATCACCATTCGCTGAGGGGACCTCATTGTGAAGTGCCTCCAGGACGGTGATTCCAACTTGGCCCTTCTGTTGTAGCTGCCTTTGCCTTTTCTTCACTCCGTTTTTTGCGCCATTACTGATTATTTTCCGCGTACCCCCGCACGGCCCAGCACACAGCCCCCGGGCACCTGTACCCCTGCTTGGGAACTGACGACCTTGGGGTCACACCCACAGCGGGGGTGCAAGATGCATGGGGTCAGGAGGAAACGGTAAGCTGGTACTGATGTAAGGACTAGCCCGGGAAAGCCGGGCCGCTGCGGAGCCGTGTATCCGTATCGGTTCCGAGGGGGAGCCGGGTGTGGGGTGTATTTAATATAAACTCGCTAAACGACCTTTACAAATTCTCTCTAAATCTAAACATTTTCTAAAATAAAAACGTTTATTTGTAAAAGATCCTCCTTGTCACATCTATGTTGGACATAGGACACAGGATGTACACAACCTTATCCTAAGGGTACAGCGGAGTTAAAACACAGGTTCAGCTGCGTGACAGCCCGTCTCCTACAGGACAGAAATGTCTGCAGGCGGACAGAGACCCAGGTTCTCCTCTCCTGTCCCCTCGTCATAGCCAGGTCTTAGACCCTACTCTGTGGAGCCCAAGATGGCCTGCGGCCAAGCCCACACAGCGGGGTGGTGGGCGGGGCCAACGGAAAGGAGGAAGGTTCTAGAATTTACACATCCCTTCCCCTCTGTGACCATTGGCCAGAGTTTAATGCAAATGGCTCTGCCTGGCTGTTGGTCTTCGCTTTGGATGGCCATGTGTCCAGCTCAGGGTGGGTAGGGGTCTCCGTCCTTTGGAAGAACGGAGAAGGGAAAATGGGAAGCGGCCATCGTTCTCGGTCAGAGCGGACGCATTTACCGAATTTGTGACTTAGAAGGAGGTAGACATGCACCCGTCGAGGGAGGCTGCCCGGGCGTCCACACGGGACCAAAAACAAGGGTCCTGTCCCGTTTCACAAGGGACGTGTGGTCAGCCTCGTCTCGCTGGGCTCCATTCGAGGTGTCCGCAGGCGGCCCAGACGTCCGTGTGGAACGGGACAGGGCCGTGGTTTTCAGGCCAGTTTCACACGGGACGTCTGGGGAAACCTTCTCACTAAGATGGTCCCCAAAGTGTGGAAGGACGCCCCTGCCCCCCACCCCGAGGCCGAAGCCAAAGCGAAGGCTTTGAAGGCGACGAGCACAGCGCTGACAGGCGTCACGCCACACCAAAAAGAGGACCCGCACGTCACCCCCTTCCGAAGGCCCAAGACACCGACTCTGGGGGCCGCCCAGAAGGCAGAAGCTTGACCCCTGTGCCATCATCAAGTCCCCCCACCACCGAGGCAGCCACGAAGACACACTTGTGCTCGGTGTGGAGGTCAAGGCCAACACGCGCCAGGTCACACGGGCTGGCAACAAGCTGGACCACACTTGTCACCCTGCTTGGGCCCGACGGCGAGAAGGAGGCATATGTCCTGACTGTGATGCTTTGGGTGTGACCCACACAACTGGGACCATCTGAACCGCGTCCGGCTGGCGAATTCGAACTACAGACAGTTGTCACCGTACAAGAACGAAACGAAACGGCCCCAGGCCGTCTGCTCAGCCTCCACCGAGGCTGCGGCTCCGCTTTGTTGAACTGCTCAGCCACGCAGTCAGGAGTTCGGGCCACCAGTTTAAGGTAGCAGCGAGGGGACAGGTGGCTTTCTGAGCCCTGACCGGCCATGTCACGCCGAGGTCCAGTCAAGGGCCGCGGGCACAGGCAAGTTCCTGGGCTGCTCGGGGCTGGACACGCCAAAGCCCGCGTCCTAGTTCCCCCGGGATCGGCCCCCATGTCCCCGTGTGCTGGGAGCCTGTTGGTTCTCCTCAGGGAGGACGAGAGCATGAGGGGAGACAGGGACGGCGTCTGAGAGAGGCGGGCAGACGGCGGGAGAAGCAGCGCCAGGTCGGGGGGGCGGGCAGCGATCTGTGGCCAGGGCGGCTGGCCCCCAGGCCTGGAGCCCAGCACACAAGGCTGTGCAGGTGGAGCGGGGCCAAGCCGATGGGAGGCCCGGAGGGTGAGCCCGGCCCGAGAGGCGGTGGGCATGTACCGGGGGGCCTGGGAGGTCGCCTGACCCTCTGAAGGTGGGGCAAGCCCGTGGTGACAGGCTGGCCTGGGAGCGCCGCTCCTGGCCCTAGCTGGGCGCTGCCCCAGCCTGCTTTGCCCAGGCTGGTCAGCCCTGGGGGTCAGCTGAGCAGAGAAGAGAGGAAGGGGTGTTTTGTAGGTGGGGAGGGAGGGTCTGGTCACTTCTCCACGTCCCTGTGCCCACCCTCTGCACACAGGGGACGGGCGTGCATGCCTTGTCAGTATTGGTATAGGGGACCGTCTTCTGGGGCTGCGTTCTTTTCACCCAGGGGACCACAAACGCCCCCCAAATACTTGCCCCCAGCCTGGAGCACAGAGCTGCAGGCCCAGTGGAGCAGGAACACTTATGTGCCGGAGGCGATTGCTATCCCGGGGGGACCCCGAGAGGCTCCACGAAGGGGCTGCCAACCTTGAAGGACAGGAAGGGCGGCTTTGACAAACAGGGGTGGGGCGAGGGGGCAGGACGTGCCTGGCCGGGGGACCCTGCGATTAAAGGCAGGAAGCACGGGGTCCGCCGAGGGGGCAAAGAGGAAGGAAGGAGGACAGAGGACAGGACAGGAAGCAGGGGCTGCTCCGGTGCTGACAGCAGGACTGCAACCCAGTGACTTCCCTCCAGTCCCAGCTGGTAGACACGCCGCCCTGACTCCGGGGCCCGTGTTCTGTCGGCCGCAGGCAGCGCCGGGGCCGGGCCGGCACGCGTCTGACAATGGGCCGCGGTCTGCAAACCCCACCGTCCGGCAGCCCTGGGCGTGTGGCGTTCCGCACTGCACAAGGACACTTCTTTGTCACCCCAAGGGTCGAAGCTTCCCAAGCCCTGGATGGCGGGGACACCAGCCAATTGTCACAGAACTGAGGCAGCCTTACCGTCGCGCACGATTTCGGTCCGGGGGTCACGCGTTAGCCCCCTCCTTCCCGGAACCTGCAAGGCCCAGCGTGTCCGGTCCCCCCGCCCTCGCTGACGGGCCTTCTCTGTCTCCTTGGCCCCTTCCGCGCTCTGACTCCGCCCGTCGGCCCGGGTCCCGGCCGCCCGCCCCCCGGGCGCTCTGCTGGTTCTCGCAGACACTCTCGTGGCTTTCGTGGTCACCTCGGTCGTGCAGGCGTTTATCTGCGCAGACAGCGCACGGGCTGGCACACTTGTGGCAGCAGACCTTGACTCGCGTGGCTCGGATAAGGGGGACAGTGCGGGTCACGTCACGCGGTGCTGGGGCTGGATGATGTGCCGGTCGCTTGAGTCCGGTTCACGGAGCGCCTACTTGTATTTCCACGGTCCGACATGCAACAGGGTCCCCGACCTCAGCTGAATTTTTCGACTTTGTATGTCATGGCTCACCCCATGGAGAAGAAAGCAGGAATGGTCATCGGCCAGTGCCGCAGACCCAACCAGATGTCGTTACGGGACGGCTCTCGCCTCGCCAGCGCAGGGAGTCACCCGGAAGCCCAGAACCTGGGACCACGGACGTCACGATAACCGAAGGGCCCATCGACTCTGACCTTCCTGCAGCTCAGGTCAGAAGTGACTTGCTACCCAGCGAGGGGGACTCTGAAATGTCTTTGGGCCTCAGGACACAGGACTTGGGAAGCGTTGAGCGACTCTTATTCAAGTCCTGGCGATGGTCATGGTTAGCATTGTCATCACGTCATCATTGTCGTCATCTTCTTCAGCCTACGCCTCTTTCCCAGCCTCCATCAACCTGCTTAAAAGACCCAGTTCCCTGTGACGACGCCAGATTGAACAAAGGAGAGATTCCAGTTTGCCCTGTCTTCTGGAAACTTCTATTTGGGACGATCACATGCTAAGACAGCTATAGAATGCGCGGCGTGACCTTTGGGGCTGTACCACCTGGGTTTCCAATTCCCCTCCGTACAATGGGCATTAGCGTGGCTGCTCCCCGCCACACACACACCCAGCCCCGGAGGGCTAGGGAGACTTCAGTCCGGGGCTGGCGGCGCAGCCTTTGAGGCCTCATTCCAACGCTATCCGAGCATCTTTGGCCCGGGGCTCTTGAAACCTCTTAAAAGCACCATCGCATTTTCATCATATGAAAATTGCCCAAGAGAGATCTCCTCATTATCAGCGCTGGGTAGAAAGCTGGCACTCACCTTTAAGTTCCTGCGATCACAGAGCACCCCAAGGGCACCTGTCTGCTGATTTATCTGCAGAGATAGTACCTTGTAATCAGTCTGGGGCCTCCTGCTGGCCTCCTCCCCGCTGCTGGGGCTCAGGTGGTGGCTCACCAGCGTGGTGGTCAGCACCAAGGCCTCTGTGGCAGGTTCCGGGGTACGTGAATTCTCCTTCCTACTGCAGGCCCCCCGGGAGAACCTGGTCCGCGGTTCATGTTCGCATGACTCGTATGTTTACGTGGCCAGAGCCCAAGGTTCTGACGAAACAAGGGGACCAGGAACAGGCAAAGCCTGTTAAAGCAGGAAGGGACCCCTCACTTCACTTCTTCTGCAGGTGAGGTGGACGCCACGAGCAGGCGCCCCAAATGGTGATGAGCTGGTTCTAGCTTCTGAGACGTCGTGTGAGGTGGAAAGAAGTAACTGAATCGGGCTTGGCCACTTAGAGTCTGACCTTGGGCAAGGGACATAACCACCACGAGCCTCCGTGTCCTGAGCTGTAAATCAGAGACCACAATCCCCTCCCCGCGAGCTTGCTGTGGCTAAAGGTAACACGTGAGGGGGGGCTGGATCATAATGGACACTCAGTGGCAGTTATGAGGATCATCAGACTTCTTGCGGTGACTTTAACAGGCGGGTACCGAACACGGGCTCTTCCGTCCATCACTCGGTCGGCCGAACGTCTATTCATGATAAAACATTTACAAACACACAATTGTGCCGAGCTCACCGCGGATCCTACCGAGGAATAGAAAGCAGGACCCCCAGGACCCTCAAACTTCCGTTGAAAACAATAATCTCCAGAGGACTGGGATTATAGAAGGGGACCCTCCTGTGTCGCGAGAGATCAGTGGGCCAAGCCCACAAGCCCAGCACTTGGCCGGAGGTAGACGGACCGAAGGTCAGCGGGCCCGGAGGGGGGCTCGCAGAAGCACACGGGGATCCCGTCAGGGCGAGGGGAGGGGAGGGGAAGGGCCCCTCGCTTGCATGGGCTTCTGCGAAGGCCCTGTCCCGAGTTGGGCTTTGCTTTTCTGTGGACCACCCCGCCCTTCCCAGGGTGTATGAGCCCCCAGGTCCACGAAGCCGGGGTCGTCACCGCGGAGGGCTGGGTAGTAAAGTCAGATGCTAAACGGGGATCTACAGCGGCACGCCGCCCATTGCATGCTCCCCGAGTCGGGAGCGCGGAGGTGGGGGACGGGGGGACCTCGAGACCGGAAAGGAAGGCGGGTATCGGGGGTGACCACAGCGCAGCGAGGACCTGGACACTGGAAGCTACGTGGAGGAGAGGACAGATGCAGGGGGCAGGCGGGGGTGTGTGTGCGGGTGGGCAACGAGCAAAGCCCCCCGATGATTTTTGCTTTACACGTTCATGAGAATGGGGTTCAGTGTCTGATGGTCCCAGACAGTGGGCTCCATCTTCCTTCCGAGTGAGGGACGATCCTGTGAACCGGGCTCTTCAAAGGTCGCACGTGGGCGGCCACGGCGGCGCCTGCGTGTCACACAGAAGGACATTGGGCTGAGACAACGATCAGTTTTGGGCTGTGTCCCACCTGGGACGTGTGACATCCTGCAGACGCTGCCCAGAAGCCGGCAAGACCAGCATCTGCCCAACATGATGCTGCTGAGGGGCGACACAGCGGGGAGGCGCTCTGACCCCCCCAAACGCACCCGTGGCACCGGCCGCCCCCCACACCCCTCTCCCTGGCCCTTAAGGCCGTGTCTCCTCTCCGCCCTTTGTCACAGCAGCCGGCTCCCGGCCCCCGGCCTTGGAGGGGAGCCCACAGCAGGCTGTGAGCCTGCCCTTCTGCTTCATTCCAGACCCCAAGCAGCGGGTTCAAGCACCCTGTTATTACCGTCGCCGAGGGTAATGGGGCGAGTAACGAGCAGGGGTGACTTTTATTAAATAAATCAGGAAGTGGCACCTTGCAACTTGTCCAGAGACACGTCGAGAGGCCCTCTAAGTGCTCGGATGGTGTCGGAGCATGTGCTGCTCCCCATTAGGAGGGGGGCCCCTCCAATTACCGGCCTCCTGACAGCAGGTTAGGACTCATCTTATAAATATCTATAATAACCCAAACGGACTCTCTGCTTACCCCCCACCGCACTCTACGCCTGCGTCTCCCGCCTGTAAAACTCCCTTTTTAATGGCGCACTTTGCAAATGATATAATTGCAGCCACTTAACGACCAGGGTGTTTAACTGTCGTCTCTGGCTCTTCTCCACTTGGGAATGAACTGGGAAATGTTAGTATCCCCGGCCCGACAGTCTTCTCCAGGGTCAAGTGCAGGGCTCGGAATATACCAGAACACACAATACAGGTGCCCAGGAAGCGCTTTTCGAGTGAACGAGTCGTGACAGAGCTCTCTGAGGTGCCCTCACCTCCTTGCCTCCTGATGAGATGGTTGCGTGGAACGTTCTAGAAGGGCAACAGTGGTGACGTGGGAGGACCTCGAGCTTGGGAGCAAACCGTGCCCCGCTCTGGAAGTCCCTGTCCGCTTGAGTGGTCCCCACATCCCTCGGTGTGCCTGGTCCATTCGGCACTTGCAATGGCTACCTCCTCCCTCTGCACCCCACAATTCCGTTCCCTCGTAATCACGTAAATAATCGTTTTATGAATTCATTCCTTGGTTGCAAAGTGGCAGTTACAAAGACCAACAGCCATCCTGGAGATAGCGTACAAATGTAGGAAAACATTCCCTGCACAAACCGAATGAACTGCCCCCAAGCCAAACACGACACCGTGCCGTCCACTCGTTCCGATTCTAAACACGAATGAAGACCCCAAGTCCTCACAGGGCATGACGGAACGCAAGTCACTCTGATCCCAATCCTGTTGCTTCCTCTTGACGCTTAAGGTGCCATCACCATGTCCGGCAGGTGGCTTTCCAGCACCCCGAGCCATTCTGCAGTCCTCGGTGGGCACTGACCTGCTGGCCTCCAACCTTATCCCCCTGGAGACGGCGGCAGACCCCCCGGGGGGTCTCAGTCCGACGAGACCGCCCTCCACGCCACAATCGCTAACGGAAAGCCCAGGTTGTCCCCCGCACTCCCTGCCCACTGGCTGTCCAGCAGAGGGTCCCACGACCCCTCTTGGGGCTCAGCAGAGGGTCCCACGACCCCTCCTGGGGCTCAGCAGAGGGTCCCACGACCCCTCCTGGGGCTCAGCAGAGGGTCCCACGACCCCTCCTGGGGCTCAGTGAGTTCGCAGAACTCAGCCAACCTGTTTGCTCACTCCATCGCGGGTTTGGTACAAAGGACATCGAGGAATCGAATGGGGCAGCTCGGTGAGGAGGTGCGTAGGGGAGATCCAGCAGGGTCCTGCTGGCCCCGTGGGGTTCGGGGTTCACCACCCTGCGGGCACGTGGGTGCGTCACGTGGGCTCTCCACACCCCGTTCCTTCGGGATTGTTACGGAGGTCCCAGGACACAGACATGACAGATGACATCATTAACCCTTGTGAGTGACTCAACCTGCAGCCCCTCTCCGCGCCCCAGAAACTGAGGCTGGGGGACCGGCACCTCCAATCCGAGTGGATCTCCTTGGCACCCAGCCCCGCCCTTTCTAAAACTCCCCTCAATTGCACACATTTCCCCGAGGGCGAGGGGCTTGTTCCATGGCCTAGCAGACACCCACTTGGCCTTAATGCCACCGAAGCCACTTCAGGACTTGAGGACAAAAGACCAAAATGTTGTAACGAAAGTTGCTCCCGTTGACGCCGGTCGCTTAGGAAATGCCGGTGGGGAAACAATTTGGGGGTTTAGCCAGCTCAAGGTCCTGGGGAAAGAAAGGTCACGCGAGATGCTTCCACGGCCCTGGAGCCGGGCTGGGGCCCGAGGGTTGCCTCCCCTCCCCATGCTGCACTGGGGGACGGGGGTCACAAGGCACGAAAGGGTTTCCAACCCGGCTCCCCTAAATCTTCGCTTGCCAGACCCCCTGGTTTCCGAAAGGTCACAGCTCTCGGCATCCCCGATGTAGGGATTCGGGCTATGAAAGCCTCGGGGTATTTAAGGGTCCTCCGTCTTTTCCTGGTGGGGGTAGGCAGAGGACCCCCCGATCCCCAGCTGCTGTCCTGAAGGTCAGATTGAAGGGGCAGAGGTGGGCATCGCCCTGTGATCTGGTGGGCTGCCCACCTCTGACTCAGGGGTGAGTGCTGGCTCACCTGTGCCTTGGACCCTCGGGGTGAGCAGGTAGGACCCCGTGGCGTAGCGCCCAGGCTCGGCTGCTCCCCACGGCTTCCCGCAATGATGAATGAGACCCCGGGATGAGAGGTCCCCGCACCAGGCCCCAGGCTTTGCTGGGACCCCAGTATCTGTGAACCGACTTCGAATCTGCTCTTGGTTTGCTGACCTCCTCCGTCCTTTGCCGCTTCTCGTGGTGCATTTGGTGGTGCTCACCCCGGTGGGGCACCCCCACACCTCCCCCACCCCACGGCTCCAACCGAATGACTCACCTAAGCCGTGGGGGGCGGGGACGGGGGTGGGGGAATGCCTCTGAGGAGCTCCGGCGATTTGCAGGGGAAGCAGCCCCATCTCCCCGACGCGTCCGCGCGTGTCCTGCCTGCAGGGGTGACGGGAAGGTTCCCGATTTTGCTAGAGCAAACGCAAGAGCTCCCTAAGCAAGGAGCAAAGGCTATTTAAGGCCTGCTGGAGCGCGGGTGACGGGTGGGCCTGCACTCGGAAGCGGCCCCTCGGGGCATCCCAGGTCCCCCTCTGGCACCGGGCTCTCTGTCCTCCATGGTGGGAGTGGGGTGACGGCGGGGAGAATCCTCACAGGGCCCTTTGCTCCGGAAGGACCAAAACAGGGTGTAAACAATGTGTCCCAGGAGGCACCCCCCGGGCTGGGGCGTCCTCACAGAGCCTGCCCTACAGGGGTGAGGCTCCCCCCGGGCTGGGGCGTCCTCACAGAGCCTGCCCTACAGGGGTGAGGCTCCCCCCAGGCTGCGGCGTCCTCACAGAGCGGAGGGGGTCCTTCCTGCCCCCCACCAGGCCCCTTCACTGTGTCCCTCGGGCTGACAGTGGCTGACGACTGCGGGTCCAGGACACGGAGCAGCGTGACCTGGAACCCGCAAATGCACCATGTGGATTGACTCCGACGGAGGATGCCCGGGGCTGGACTCCGGGGGCGGGACGGGCACCTCGTGCACAGGGGAAAGGGGGTGCCGAGGGGAGGACCAAGCGTTCCGAGTCAGCCAGCACCCGGTTCAGGTCCCGTCTGCAGCCGAAAAAGCTGTGAGCCCTGGGGACACACGCTCTCAGCTTCAAGTACCTTCGTGGCTCGTTTGCCGTGAGGATTAAGGACAATTCAGGCGACGTGATCAACGAGTAAACGAGGATACAGGCGGAGCCGTGACGCACGTCCTGTCTGTGTCACGTGGCCGCCGTGACCCGAGCGCTGGCACCGTCTGTGTCACGTGGCCGCCGTGACCCGAGCGTGGCACCGGCTGTGTCACGTGGCCGCCGTGACCCGAGCGCTGGCACCGGCGCCTTGGCGCTGCCTGCCTTTCTGCCCCAGCACCCCTGCTGTTTGCTCGTCTCTGCCTGCTTCACGGTGGCTTTACGGCCTGGGGTCAGGGGAAGGCGAGCTCCCGGGAGGCAGGGGGCCCCAGGGCTTAGAGCGCCCGCCGCCAAGTGAGTCCCCAATATACGGGGGACCCCCAAACCCGGAATTTATTTATAAAAAACTGTGTGCTTATTCTCACGTGTTTAAACTCCAGTCGCCTTCACAGGAGTCCCCGCTGGACGCAGTGCACCTCTGGGGACGCGTTTCCCACGGCTCAGGACGGTTCGTGAGTGTGTCCGTTTGGACGCCTGTCGGCGCTTCTGCTGTGTTTCGTGTCACCTCCTCCACATCGGTCACACGGTTCCCTTTGAGGACTTTTTCATCCAGGGAAACAACAGCAAAAAAAGTCACTTGGGGCGAGATCTGGTGACTGGGGGGGGGGCATGGAGGTCAGAGCACTCAGCGCGGGGCGGGCAGGTGCGTGTCACGCTGCACGGTGTCCGTGTCCGTCACCCGTCATGCAATGGGCACACGCGGTGACAGAGTCTCCAAAACACTCACTGAAGCCGCACGCAGCCTCTCCCAACCACGCCCGCTGGTGCCCGGATGCAGACGGGTTCTAGAACCCTCCCCCAGCGGGGGGGGGGGGCGCTGTGCTACCAGGGCCCGCCCTCCGGGAGATCGTTCCGGGGTTTTGGGGTCCCCCCAGGTATACTTGTCAAGTAAGTGAGTAAACAGGGGGCAGTGGCGCCTGCGCATCGCTGCGTCCCGGCCCCGGGAGACGGCCTCCTGGATCACGGTCGTGACCACAGAAGAATGCGTGAACGTGGTTCTCCGTGGAAGGGAGGCAGAATCCCGGTGGGGCTTTCCCAAAGAAATTGCCCATGCACTCAGCCCCACCCCCATCTTGCCTTCTCTTGCCCCCACTCCTGGGGACTTTTGGAGGGCAGGGACCTCATCTTAGGCCTATCTGGCACCCCAGACTCAGTACTTTTCTAGAAACTTATGAAGTGAGCAGGAGCTAGTGAACGACACTCAGGAGACTTGGTCTCTTCCCCGTGACGACCCACGTACCAGGCCCCCCGGGGCTCCGTCTACGGGTCCCTGAGGACCCAGGACGCCCGGGGGAGCGTTGGCTTGCAGGCCGCATCCGGTCCGGGGAGACGGGGCGTTTCTGCAGCCAGCGGTGGCCGTATTAGCCGGCCACGTGGCCGAGGAGGGGCATGGGAGGGACGGAAGTCTGGGCTGGCCCCCTTCACAGCTGGGGAGACATAGATGGGAAGAGGAGGGGTTCAAGTGGGGTTCAAGCTGGGTTTGCATTTCCCTTCCATCGCAGTTGTCTTAGCTCACAGGACCTCGGGTCTTTGCACGGCAGCGGGGAGACCTGGATCCCGAGCCCCTCGGGTTGCTGGGAAGATGAATTGGGGTACCGCGCCCGCAGCGCTCGCACAGGCCGGACACCCAAACATTCCTCCGGTTCCTGCCCGGTGGCGGTGGGAAGCGACCCAGAGGCCCGTGAAAGGACCTCTCTCCCCACCTCGCTCCTGCGGCCCTACCCACATGCCTGGCATTCCAGCCTGCGGCCCTCCGGGAGCCCCTGTTTAAATGCAGATTTTATCTGGGACTGTTTAATGGCATTCATTCAAGTTATTAGCACCTTAACTCTAATCAGATGAACCTCAGCTCCGGCCAGGATGTGTGCAGGGGGGGGAGGTCCTGGGGAGGGGTCCGCAGCCCCGGAGGTCCTTAACCCTTGGAGGGCTTAGAGGAGACAGCGAACGGCCGTGGTGACACAGGCGGGGATGTCTCCCCCGCGCACGCAGGTGCTGGCCGCGTGGCCGACCAGTCACTCTGCTTTACAAGGCTCAGGGAGCTCACGGCCACCTGGTCCTTCTGTCATTTCTCCATCAAGAGATCTTTAAGGTTTAACTCTTCTCCCGGAGACGGAGGAGGCGGTGGGAGGGACTTTTTTTCTGCCTTCATGAATGGGTCTGTTAGGTTTCCGGAAAACTTGAGCCCAGCCATCCGGGAGTGCCCTGCCACCCGTCTCGCGTCGTGAGCGCCGGTGCGGGGGTGATGCACTCGTCGTCATGGACGAACCGGGGTTGCCATGGTTGCTAACTGAAGTCCGCGGTGTCCATTAGGGTTCACCCGGGCTGCACACCTCACGCGTCTTGCTCGATGCAGGCAGTCACGAATCCGCCGGTACCGAACCAGAGGGAAGGGTCCAAGTCCCCGTGATGTTAGGGGGTCCTTACCCTCACCAAGTTCGGGGCGCGCCGGTTTAGAGCTGGGCCTTGGTTGGGGGGTATAGATGCGTAGGGAGATCCACAGGGGTAGATGGAATCTCCAGGGTGAAATCTGTGGGGGCACCAGTGGGGCCCCAGCCCGTGGGGGCACCTCCAGGGCTGCAGAGGGGTGTCCCTGGGCTGCGATAAGCAGTGTCTTCCCCTTCCCTCCCTCCCTTCCCTCCTTCCATTACTATTTTTTCCTTTTCAGGTTTCAGGTCTTCTTTATTGGAGACTTAGAGGTCTTTTGTCGCGACGGTTACCGTCTATTTGAGTCACTTACGGAAACTCGAAAGAAAAAATCCTAATTCTGGACCCATCTGGGGGGAAGCCCAGGGATAGGTGTTGATTCAGCATCTCCCCAGTTGACCCCTAAGGGCAGCAGGGTGGCTGGCCACTGTCCCAGGTCATGTGTCCATAGCAACCCTGGGCACTCGGGGAGGTCCGCCTGTGCCCAGCGTGCACGGGGCCTTGGAGCCGGAATGCCACGTTTTCCCAGGTGTGTACAGGAAGACGGGTACAGGACGTCGGGGGCCGCCTGTTCGCCATGCCGAGAAAACGGACAACCTGAGGTGACAGGCAGACGTCGGCTGTGCACTCTGGGGGCCCACACGGCAGTCCACACGAGTAAGGCGGACCTGTGCAGGTCCACACACGGGGTCACACTCAAGCACCCAGCCCCTGCCTGACGGTGGGGGCCGACCCCCCACGCAGAACAGATGCCCCATCAGCGGAGCCAGACGCGGGCCTGCGCCCAGACCGAGACAGCCAGGGGGCCTCTCAGCTTTGCTGACACGGGCACACCACCTCCAGGGGTCGCCAAGTGGGTAACAGCGTGGAGAGTGTGACCCCGTGTGTCCATAAAAAACAAGCCCTAAAAATAGGCATAAAAATCCATGTTGGACCGCAAGCGTGGAGAAGAGGGACCGGGGATGGGGACTGCCAGTGCGGACACCTCCTCGGAGGAGACGGGGCCTGGGCGCGGATTGGGGCCGGGGACACGGGGCGCTTTAACCCATTGGTTGGTGCAGGATTCTGTCCCACAGCCCCCGCCGACTCCTGGATTTGGGACATCTCGCCTCCCGAATTGTGAGAGGCTTCTGGGTGCTGCGTGCGTGCTCTCCCACGTGGCATACTCGCCGCCCACGACTTCTCCCGTTTCCTCCTCCTAACTTAGGGTTCCCTTTGAGTAGTTCATCGTTCAGAATCTCGTATTGCGAGGTCGGCTGCGAGGTTGGGATCACCTTTACTCTTTCTCCAGGCGGACATCCCGTAGTCCCAACGTCATTGATTTACTTAATATGCCACGTTTTCATATATACTTGCATCTATTTCTGAATTTGGGGTGCGGTGTTAGTGATCTCGGTTTCTATTCACTTTGTCTTGGGTTGTGAGGACTCAGAATAGGTTTTTATAGATAGTAGTTTTAAACTCACTTGTTACCTAATTTTCCCACAAACTCCCTGGCTATTCTTGGTAATTTTTCCATATGAAAAGTCTTAGAGGTCTTTTCCCAGCCAGTCTAACCCCCGTACCCTCCCCAAAACAAAACTCTTCGGGTGTTTTAATTGGGATGACATTAAATTTACAGATGAATTCTCTTTGACAACTTTATGATGCTGAGAATCAAAGACAACACAGTGTACCTTCTCAGTGTTAAATCTGTGGTGTCCTCCAGTAGCATAAAATGTTAAATGACACATCCCGTGTATTTCTCGTTAAGTTTATTCTTAGGAACTTTATTTCTTTGTTGCTCTTCTTCATTGGGGTCTTTTTCTTTCTTTATATTTTCTAGCTGGCTATTTTGGCAGATGAGAGTGCTGTTTGATTTCCACGTATATAAATAGAATTGATTGAATTTTATGTGAGTTTGTAATGTTTTTATTTGATTCTCTTCTTTTTTTTTCCCAAGGACCTGCAGCCCCATGGCTTTGGGACAAATCCAGACACTTTTTTATAGATGAGAACTAAGAATGTTTTGTTGTCGTTTACATTTTAAAAGAATTGTTTTTTAAAAAAGGAAGAAGAATGCCGACCTTAGGAGCATGCAATAATATTCTTTGCATTCAATGCAAGTTAATCTTTACCGTTCCAATTTTTCTATGTCTGATTTCTAGTTCTTCTTTAATTGCATTACCTGGAGCCAGAGGACTGTAGAGATCCCTGTCCTGTTTCTGAGTTCAATGGATTCAGGAGGAAGCTCCTTTCTATTCTCAATTTTTGAGAATACTTTATGCTGTTTTTCAAAGGTTAATTTAACTTCCCCTTCCTGGGAGAAATCCCGCTCAGCCGTGATACAGGTTCCTTTTCAAATTTTGCCGAATTTGATTGGCTCGTACTTCATGCCAGTGTCTGTGTTTCTGTGTTCCTGAGGGGATATTGGTCTGAATTTTATTTTTTTGTAATGTCCTTGTCAGGATTTACTATCAGGATTATTTTGTCTTCATACAAAATGAGTTCAGAAGCATTTCCTCCTTACCAATTAAAATGAAATAATGTTAATATTATTTTTTAATATGTTTGGCAGAATTGACTCGCAAGTTATCTGGACCTGGAGTTTTCTGTATGGGAAGACGTCTCCTTACACGTGCTGCTTTAACAGATCTAGACCTACTCATGGTTTCCATTTCTTCTTGTGTCACTTCCAAGAAATTGTATTTCTTTAAAACAAATTTTGTTCGCTCACTTATGTTGTCTCATTTATGGGCTTGAATTTATCTGCGTAATACCCTTCTATTTTTATTTAATATCCGTAGTTGATAATAATGTCTTCTTTACATTGTTGATATTGGTCATGCTATTTTTTTTTGCTTCTCTTCTTGGTGAGCCTTGCTGTGACTTTTTCAGTTTGATTTACCTTGGGTAGATATCTATTAAATATCTGCTTTCTGATTCATTACTTTATGTTCCTATGTACTAGGATGTTCCTTGTTTCTTCCCATTGCCTTTGATTTATCTCCTTTTTCTAGTTCCTTGAAACAGATGCATGTAGAGTTACCATTTCTCTCTAAGTGCTGGTTTAGCTGGCATTCCAGATTTTTGTATTCCATTTATATTATCATTGAAATGGAATATTTTCTCATTTCTTTTGTGATTTGTTTTCTTTGACCCATGGATTATTTGAAGTGTATTGCTTTGTTTCCAAACATTTGAGGATTTTTTTAGTTATTTATTTTTGTTGTTAAATTTTAGTTTAATCCTATTATGGCCTGAGATCCTACTCTGTATGATTTCAAGTCTCTGGATTTTATCGACACGTGCCTTATAGCTCGGCATTTAGTCTATTTTGGTGACTGTTGCATGTGCACCAAGAGGAACGAGCAGTCTGAAGTTGAGTGTAATGTTCTAGAAATACCACTTCGATAAAGTTCAATAACGCTGTTGTTCAAATCCATAGACTTACTGATGATTTTGTCTGTTTATTCTATCAAATACTCTTCCAAGATGAGCTTTAAAAACTTAATTAGGATAAAACAGAACAAAGGACGACTTTAAGAATGGGAGAAGACAGGCGCAGTCCAAAGACTCAGTTTCTCTAAGTAGAAGAAGGTTGGAAATCAGAGTGCCAGAAAGATCCAGAAGGAAACATTTCTTCAAAGACACAAATGTGCTGACTGTCATTTTGGTCCGGGACCCTCACACTTACATGTGTCTCAGGAAAGGGACTGGAATCCTAGGAGTCAGAATTGTTTTTAATTAAAAACTGGTAACACTAACGCAGACTCTGCGGGCCCCAAAGGCGAGTCCCCGTCACGCCTGAGGACGAGAGGCGCGCAGGCTGGCTGACCGTCAGCACCGCGTCCTGCTGCTGGAAGACGGCGGCAAGCCCCGCGGGGGCTGGGGGGTGCCCGCGGGCATGTCACACGCAGGGAGACGCGTCACGTGAAGGCGCTGGCGGCTGTTTCTAAGTGCGTACGGAGCCGTTTTGGACACACAGCACCTACAAAATCCTCTCGAATTCTGGGCTAGATGGTGCCGATCGAGTTGGCCTTCTCCTGGGTAAAAATGGCCTGTGATGGGCAACTTCATCGGGTTTAACCTAACACGCGGCACAGGGCCAGAGGGAAGGCCGCGTTCAAGCGTGGAGGGACAGTTTAGAAGTGCGTGGACCGTGGTTTCAGGACACGGTGTCAGCGCATTTGACGATGTGGAAACACTGACGTGGTCATCAAAGCCTGGAGCTGGAGCAGGCGGAGAGGTGAGAAGCCTGGACGGCCCCCGCCTCTCCATCCTCACGGGCAGCAGGCCGTCTGGGGTCAGCGGGCCGCGTGCACGGCCGAGCGGCGGCACGGACCGGCTCGGCCCCATCTTCTTCTCGCCCCTCTCCCCGCCTTTGGCCGAAGCTGGGCGCCTGAAATTCTAGCTGCGCCACCACACTCTGCGGCTGGGACGGGATGGGACTCGGGGCCTGGATGAAACTGGTGCCATCGGAACGGCCCTGCCTGTCCTAGGACCTGGCATTGAAGCCTTCCCCATTTAAGCCCTGGTCCATCAGAACCTCGGTTATGGAAGCCAAACTCCCCCGAACCGCCCCGGAGTTTGGTGTGTAGAGGGGAGGCGCCGTCGGGCGTGTGTCTGCATCCTGACACTGCCACTTACTGGCATGGTGACCGGAGACACGTGACGTCCCCCCGCGACTTAGCATCCTCTTCTTAACTATGGAGAGCGACAATACTTCTCTGTGACACCGTTTCACATACGAAAAGAGAAATGCATGGGCATGGCTTAGCGGGGGGACTGGCACGTTGTCACGTCAATGAGTTGTGACTTTCCGAAGCAGGCTGGGCTTTCCGAGATGTGACTGGACTCCGTGTGAACCCCGTTATTCCACAGCCCTGTGACCAGTCAGAGCCTCCTCGAGGGATGAAGACTTCCGAGGGGGCCCCAGGGACCGGGCCTCTTGGTGTCCGTGCCCTTGTACGGCGCCCCCCACCTCTGAGCCTGGGCTGGCTGGGAGTTGACAGGACCTGGTGACGTGGGTGGGACGTCCCTTCTGTGACAGAGTTACGAAAGACTGATTTCCGTCTTGTTAGCAAAGCCCACAGCCTTTCTGCTTTGTGTGCACTGATGAGGCGAGCATTTGGCGAGGACCAAGGGGCAACCTGTGACAGTACCGGGGCGGAGCTGACTACGGGCAGCCATCATGTGGGGGTGGGGGAGGTGAGACACCAGCGCAGGACGGCACCTTGACTTTCTCCTGCAAGAGACCCCGCGACAGAGGACTCGGAAGCCCTGCCGGGACCATAGCCCGCCGAAGTGGTGAGATGCTGAACACGGTCGTCGTGACAATCGGGACTTGGGAAGACGCGCATCTGTCCCTGGGACACGGACGGCGTCTCCGTACTCAGCCTTTCTGATGAGGTCCGCAGGGACCTTAACCAACCTGGTGTTTGACATTCTCTAATAACTGTGCCAACATTTGGACGATACGGGGGACGCAAAGAGACCGATAATCTCAAAAACAGAAAACGGTCGTCGTAGGCTGCTACGTTTGGGGGTAATTCATTACACGACAGGTGGCCCCTCCATGTCTCTAGCAGCTGGGTAGTGGTCCCATTCCCGCTGGCCTCCAGCATGTCCTCTCTGTGCCCTGTCACCGTTTTCTCCAGAAATAACCTGTCCAGCCCAAACGTTTTTCAAGTGAGGCATTTTTCACGAGCATTTGGGGGTGGGGGTAACTTTCTCCTTCTTTTCTTCTTTCTCTTCGTCTGCCCTTGAACAACAGGCACCAGGAAGTCCTTCCTTTGACCTGTGCCGGGCAGTCCTGCCCACGTTCGGGCCTAGCTGCCGGCCACACGATGCTGTTTCTTTCCGAAGAGGAGGTTCGGGAAAATCCAGCAGCATTACTGCTGTGCGTGGACCAAAACCCAACGGAAAGGAACCAGGGGCCGATCGTGGGGAGAATAGGACAGACCCTGCAGCTCAGGGGGGATTCTGGGAAGGCCCAAGGCAAACTGTCCTTTGTCACTTCAGCAGGAGGGAGAGGGACCTCCCTTTCCTCCCTCAAAGGTGGCAGGGCGGCAGGTGAACCAACTCGTTGGTCTGGAGTCCTTTAAGTGTTGTCCTTCGGGAAGCCAGAGAGTGATGTGACCTTGTGAGCAGCCTCCCGTGGCCCTCCGGAGGGCAAAGTACTCGTCTGGAGGGAAGGTCAGCAAGGAGTTCCTGCTGTGGGACCATGCAGCACCTAGGTGGCCCTGGTGCCAGGACTGCCCGACCCGTGTGCCGTCCCCCAGCCCTGCTGCCTGACGAGGTTTAGGAAGGGGGAGGCGAGAGGGGATGTCTCCTCACCGTCTTCTTAACACTGTCGTGAAGGGCTGGCTGCCAGATAGAGCCGAATCCGAGAGGGCTAAATGCGGGCACAGGACATAGGAAGGACGGCGTAGAGGGACATAGAGGGTGACATGTCAGCGTGGTCGCGTTCTGGAGATCAAACACAGGCGCTCGGGGGAGGCCCCGCGGTGGAGCCTGGGACCAAAGGCACCGGCGGGCCGAGCACCTGAGCGCCGAAGCCCCCGCGAGGTTGGAGGTCAGGACCTGCGCGCTCAGGGTGCACGTGCCCAAACGCAGACCTCTCTGTCCCCTGGGGCGTTCACCTCCGCGCTGGCCCCGGGCCCGGGTGCTCTGGCCTGCACATCTAGGTCAGGAGGTGGTGGGCTGGGGGCGCTGAGAGGCCTCCTGACCCCAGTCTGGGGCGTCCCCCACGCGGCATAGGAGACACCACCCACCCCGGGCATCGTCCCCGGCAACCCCACCACCCTCTGGGGGAGAGAAGGGGAGTCCCTAGGGCACACAGAACACCCTCAACTTAGCAAGCGTGGGCAGGTCCTTCACCGTGTCCCCAGGCGTCCCCAGACGTGCTTTCGGAAGTGTGCACCACGGCTCTCCACGGGGACATTGACTGTGACGTCAGAGGACAAGAGAGAAGCCCTGACGTGGAACTCGCTGTCAGACACCAAGCTCATCGCCTGCTTGCACCCCGCTTCCTGCCTCCCTCTGGGGGCCCCTCGGGCTTAAGGCGATCTCCCCACTTTGCTCGTTTCGAATGGGACGTCTGCTCAGCCTCGTGTCACTGGTCTCAAGTCAAGGTGTCAGCAGGCTGACCAGATGTGCCGTCGGGCACAGGACAGGACCGGTGTTTTCTGTGACATCCGGTCAGCCTACCATTTACTCCCCAGTGCCCTGCAGGCTGGGTCTCATCCCAGTCCCTTAAGGAGATCGTGGTCCCCAAGGTCACCCCTGACCTGTGTGTCACTAATTCAGTGGCCGTTAGCTGGGCTTGCTGTCTCTGCAGCATCTGACCGAGCTGTCCGCCCGCTGCTGGAAACATTCCTCCGTGGCTTCCATGAAGTCCGGCCCCGTCTCTGTCCTCTCTGTCCTCTCCTTGGACGTGGTCGCGGCCTCCTGACTTCCCGTCACCCCTCAGCAGCTTTGACCCTGCGCGGTCGCGCCCTCGCCCCGCGCGCTCCCCTCGTGCCGGTTCTGACCTGCCCCGGCCCGAAACCTACACTTGGAGCGCAGATACCCGCAACCGAGGCCCAGGCGCCCCGAGGGATTTCCTTGGAGAGGCGGCCCCGGGACCTTCGCTCCCACGTGGACAACGCGGAGCTGGCTCCTCCCCTCGTGCCCCGCCCTCTCGCTGAGCCACCGGACGCGCGCCGTCGTCGGAGCCGGAGCCCGAGCCCGCACGTCGGCCCTGACCGCTCTACCTTTCGCGGCCAACGGACCCCCGACCCCGGGTGTCTCCGCCCGCAGCGCCTTGTCCGGGGCCGCCCCGCGCCCCCCGCGTTCAGCACGACGATTCTGTGCCAGCGGCCTCCCGCCTGCACGCCGAGGCCTGCCCCCTGCCTCTCAGTGCCGCGGCCGGACGGTCCCCGCCCCGTAAAGCGGCTCCTATGCAGAGTTCTTCCGCCGCCTCCGTGGGCTTCCGCCAGTTTCCGCCGCCTTCCCCGCCTTCCGCCGCCTTCCCCGCCTTCC
>PVJL010015608.1:0-23659 GCA_004026885.1 Lyroderma lyra | reverse complement strand
CTTGGTACTGGTAGAAAAACAGAAACATAGACCCAGGGAACAGAACTGAAAACCCAGAAATAAATCCACAAATTTATGGACAAATAATTTTTGATAAAGGAGCAAAGAATATGCAGTGGGGAAAAGACAGTCTCTTCAGTAGGTGCTGGGAAAGCTGGAAAAACATATGCAAAAGAATGAACCTGAGCTGTGAACTCTCTCCATATACAAAAATTAACTCAAAATGGATTAAAGACCTTCATATAAGACCCCAAACAATAAACTATATAGAAGAAAACATTGGTACTAAACTTATAGAGCTAGGACTCAAGGAAGACTTCATGAACCTAACCTCAAAGGCAAGGGAAGTAAAAGCAAAAATAAATGAATGGGACTGTATCAAACTAAAAAGCTTCTGCACAGCAAAAGAAACCATCAACAAGGCAAAGAGACAGCCAACTGAATGGGAGAAAATATTTGCAAACAACGCATCAGATAAGGGTCTAATATCTAAAATATATAAAGAACTAATAAGACTTAACAACAAAAAAACAAACAACCCAATTGAAAAGTGGGCAGAAGCACTAAACAGACACTTCTCCCACAAAGAAATACAAATGGCCAGCAGACAGATGAAAACATGCTCATCCTCATTAGCTATCAGGGAAATGCAAATCAAAACCACAATGAGATACCACCTTACACCTGTGAGAATGGCTGTTATCAACAAGACAAGGAATAACAAGTGCTGGAGAGGATGTGGAGAAAAAGGAACTCTGGCACACTGCTGGTGGGAGTGCAAACTGGTACAACCACTGTGGAAGGCAGTGTGGGGGTTCCTCAGAAAATTGGGAATGGAGCTACCATTTGACCCAGCAATCCCCCTTCTGGGGATCTACCCAAAGAACTTGAAAACCTTTGTCCACGAAGACTTATGTACCCCAATGTTCATTGCAGCACTGTTCACAGTGGCCAAAACATGGAAACAACCAAAGTGCCCTGTGACAGATGACTGGATAAAGAAGCTGTGGTACATATACACAATGGAATATTACTCAGCTGTAAGAAAAGATGAAATATTGCCATTTGCAACAAAATGGAAGGACCTGGAGATCATCATGCTAAGCAAAAAAAGCCAGACAGAAAAAAACAAAGAACTGTATGACTTCACTCATAGGCGGAATATAAAACTGAAAGCAACAAAGAAAAAAGAAATGAAGAAACAAATAACCCATGGACACAATCAATAGTTTAATGTTTATTTGGGGACGAGTGGGTTAGGGAGGGGAGAAGGGGGAGGGGGTGGGAGAGGAGGGGGAGAAGCTAAATATAAGGTGATGGAAAGAGAAGTCACATTAGGTGGTGAACTTATTATACAACAAGTTGACAATGCACTGTAGGACTGTATGCCTGGAACCTATGTAATTCTTGCTAAGCAGTGTCACCCCAGTAAGTCTAACAATAAAAATAAATAAATAAATAAAAATAATACAGAATTATAAGAAAATTACAGAATGACCATTTTTAAGCTGACCAGATGTCCTGTGTTAAATGGCACAGAGGACAAAGGTACTGTCCCATTTCAAATGGTACGTATGATCAGCCTAGTCGCACTGGACTCAATTCAAGGTGTCAATGGCTGACCAGACATCCCGTTTGAAAGGGGACAGTACTGTTGTTTTCTGTCCCCTTTCAAATGGGACATCTGGTCAGCCTAACCATTTTGCAAACACTAAGGAAATTGGTTATTTAGGCAATGCTCATTAACAGATGCTCACACTTTTAGATGAAATGTTGATGGAGAACATTACAATCAACAGAATCAAGCTGGTCAGTTCCTTAAGCCACTGATTAATTGCAGCATCATTAAAACCGAGGTAATCCATGTGCCTGCTGATAGGTACAATGTTAAGAAGACAGCACTCCCTGTGTAGTATCCTTAAGCCTTTCCCCCCAAATATTGAATCTGTATCAAATCAAGCCTTTAGTACCAATTTCTAATCAACAGGAAGTATCCAAAGAGAAGACACCAATGAGTTCTATAACACCACAGGAAAGAAATCAATCATATACATGGTGCAAATCTTCTAGAAGACAACTCACTGGTTTCTTCAAGTCAGAGAAATGCAAATTTAAGAAGATACTACTCTAGATTCAAAGGTACTTAAAAATAACTTAGAAGATGGAACAGATACAGTGAGTGGATTTGTTTTGATATTTATTTGAACAGGCTAAAATAAAATAATGCATAGTTTGAATATGGGCAAGGAATTGATCACAACACAGAATTATTATTTTTGTTAGCTGTGATAATAACATTGAGGTTATATATCCCCTCTTTTCAGATGCATGCTGAAGAAGTTAAGAGTGAAATTACATGATGTCTTGAATTTACTTTAAAATATGGAAGAAAGAAGGGAGGGAGGGGACAGATGAAAAATTATGACAAAATATTGGTGAGTGTTGAAGTAGAGGACAGGTGCTTGCTGTACTTGGTACATTTTTTATCTGTTTGCAATTTTTACAATAAAAAAATAATTGTAAAGTACCCTTTAGGAAGCCATCAAGTTGCACAAAAGTAAAACCTGTGTGAAAGGTATGCATTTTAAAAGTTTGGAGTTGAAACATCTTTAGAGAAGAAATTGAGTTTCTTAAACAATAAACAATCCATCAAAAAATCTGTGCAACTCGACTGTGCTGGTGAAACTATAGCAAACCTGAAAAGGTGTCAAACTAAGACAAACTTTTGGGAAGTTATTACAATAAATACAACAGGAAGCTCTGAAAACACACAAAGTAAAGAAATGAATTAAACCTAGGGTGTTAATACTTTAGAAAAAATTTAATTATATGCTTAGTAACACATTTTGTGATTATTGCATTAGTGTATGTTTTGTCTGGTGTTCAGGGATTTGATATACTCAAAAGAACCAGTTATACTAACTTGTAATTGCAATTTTGTACAAAAACAACCGAACTGTAATCAATGTTTAAATGCTCAAGAAAAATTGGTTCCCAAAGTTTTGTTTATCAGATACACAATTTTTAATAAATTGAACATTAACTAAAGTACAAAAAGTTATGAGTTTTTCACTAGATGCACAAAGGACCTTGGAGATTTATTTATTGAATTGATCAACATACACCTAGTACTGCAAAAACACTTGAGAGGATTAGTATTTTAGAGTGTTTTAGTTTTTTTTCTAAAGGCTAGAAATGCCTGCTACCATAAAAATTGAGACATGCTACATTTCATTTTACTGATTAGTTTTTTTTCACAGAATTACATCCACTTGTTAGAGTTCTCACAGGTTGGGAAGGGCAGGAATTGTGACAAGGCATTTTTGCAACTATTGGCATAAATCGATTTGGAATGTTAGCTATGGGGGTGAAGTTAATTCTAGCCAGAGGAGAAAGCTTTGTGGAGGTGTGGGCTGGGGGTGAGTGGGCCACAGCTAGGGACCTCTAGCTGTTCCATGTGGCAGGAACATTGAAGTTGTAAGAGATAGCCCAAAGAAAAGTGAAAGAAACATGTCTCGAGTGACTAACTTAGTAGACTGAAAATCCAGCATCACATGTGAATAAATGTTATTCCTAATCTAAATTTGTATCAAACTAATGGGTGGGGGGGGTATATGCCTTACTTTAAGACTATATTGTAACCAAATCTATTGTATTAGAAAAGGTCATCATAAAATTCCTAGGTTTTCCTCTGCTACATTTAAAACAAAAAAGAATTTACTCCTTCCAATGAATTTATATGTCGCTCTAAGTAACATATGAGACCTGACAATTAAGTTCGTAAACTTGCCACTGTGTGCTTACATTGACAGCACTGTACAAACAACTCGGTGAAGTTTTATAACCTTGGTATATCTGTGTCTCACAACTGCATTTGTGTTAAAGTGTGGCAGTGTCTTGCTGAATGGCATTCATTATTGTCATTGCTTATTTTTGTGTGCCATCGCAAGAATGTCAGAGCTTGAATTAGAGCAATGATCAAACATGAAATTTTTTTTAAACTTGGCAAAAGTAGAAATGAAATCAGGTACATGTTAGTCCAAGTTTATGGGAATAAACAGCAGTGTACAAATGGATTAAACATATTTCTGAGGGAAGAGAAAGCGTCACTGATGAAGAGAGGTCAAGGTAGCCAGTAATGAGCAGAACTGATGAAAACATTGCAAAAACTAGTGGATTTGTGCATCAAAATCATCAGCTGACTGTGAGAAGCATAACAGACCAAATAAACATCAATAGAGAAATGTTTAGGAAAATCTTAATAAAATCTTGGCATGAGAAAGGTGAGTGCAAAAATAGTCCTGAAGGAACTCATCAGTGAACGAAAGCAGAGGAGAGTCAAAGTTTGCCAAGACCTTTTGTACAGGCAAGACAATTGTTTTGGACCGTGTTATCACTGGTGTTGAAACATGGGTGTATCAGTATGACCCCAAAACAGCTTCAGAGTGCGCAATGGAAGTCAGCCAATTTTCCATGACCAAATATGTTGTCAATCCAAATCAAGAGTCCAAACAATGTTGCTAACTTTTTTTTTTATATCAGAGGGATGGTTCATTCTGAATTTGTACCAACTGGACAAACTGTCACCCAAGTTTACTATTTGAAAGTGCTGAAAATGCTGCATGAAAAAGTTAGTTGAAAACAACCTGAACTTTTCGCCAACAACTCATAGGTCTTGCATCAGGACAATGAACCCGCTCACATGGCACTGTCTGTGAGAGAGTTTTTAACCAGTACACAAATAATTGTATTGGAACACCCTCTCTGCTTACCTGATCTGGACCTCAGTGGCTTTTTTCTTGACCCAAAGGTAAAGGAAATACTGAAAGGAAGACATTTTGATGACATTCAGAATATACGATGAGAGCGCTGATGGCTGTTCCAGGAAAACAGTTCCAAAATTGCTTTGAAGCTTGGACGGTGCTGGTGTCAATGCATAGCTTCCCAAGGGGAGCACTTAAAAGGTGACCGTAGTGATAGTCACCAATGACGTATGTAGCACTTTTTGTAGGATGAGTTCACGAACATTAATAGACCTCTAATTCATTTTCTTACTTTTGTAAAACAAATTTTATAACCATATGAAGGATAATAGTAATAATAATGATGATGATACTAATATAATCAAAATATTTTTTAAGTGCTAGATATTGCCTGATTAAATTCTATCTACCTAAAATCCTATAGAACTTGTATTATTATTATCATCTCCATTTTACAGTTGAGAAAATGAAATATATAAGTAATTTGGTGAAGACCACTCAGTTAATAAATGGCAGATCTGGAACACAGATCTACTTCCAAGGCCATGCCCTCATGCATCAAGTCTTCTCCTTTTGCTATTTCATATTGAACGTGATGTGCTAGAGGTGTTGTCTAGAACCATGAAATGGTCATCCAGGCTGGATCTTCCAGGGCTCATCCTTTGGAGGAATCTTTACCTTACCTTCATAGAATCAACAATCCAGTACACAGGACAGATATAAACACAGGTGGGTGTAATAAATTATCACAGAGAACAAATGGGCACAAGTGAGTAAGAGCACACTTCTTCTTGATGAAAGGAATAGAAGTACCCATATACAAAAATAATTCAGAAAGAAGGTGAGTATCAGGTTAAGTCTAGCAATCCATGCAGGTGTTTGGCAAACAAGGAAAAAAGACCTTGCAGGCTGGAGAAAATATTTTGAACAAAAACATTGTATATTCTAGGAACTACCAATAGTTCCATCTGGTTGACTTCCATGAGGTAACTATGGAAGAAAATTAAACTGAAAAGGTAAATGAGATTACCTAATGGAAGGCCTTATATGCCACACAAAGACATGGGGACTTTATGACTGAGGAAGGAAAGACTAATCAGGGAAGGCACATGATCAGACTTACCTTTTTAGAGATCACTAAAAAGGCAGGGTGAAGGATGGATTAAAAGAAGGCAGGGGTACCTTTTAAAAATTCCCATCATAACTGAAGTTTCCAGTTAGCATTTAGAGTCAATAAAGGTATTTCCCCAAATTCCTGGCCAGAATATAGTAAATGATGGATACGTTTTTAGTGAAGCACTCTTAAGCACACTGTAATATTAATTTATCTATGTCTACTGTATTTATTATCTATAAGAAAAAACAAAAACAATGATTACAATGTCATTCCCCTGCAATTCTTCACTTAAAATCACAATGTCACCAGAAAGAAAAAAATAGGCCAGAGCTACAAAAATATTGCAGTATTGCGAATTAAAAGAAATTGAACTGTTTGTGAAAACAAATTATTTCAACTTGATGGATTTGCTCTGAGATTATAAGATTACAAAGAACTTCTAAAGGCTTAGATGTGATGTTTAGTCAAGAAATAGGAGTAATGACATTTTATTGATTAAGACTAAGTATAAATCAATTATTAGATGCTGACCTTGTGGGCAGGGTTTTTAAAAATTTAAATATATTAATTGTAACCATAGTAATGATAATGATATTGGTAATGACAATTCATTAAGTCCCAACTACAAACTTGATGTTTTATGTATATTATTTCATTTAAGTTATGTATATAACAATTCTGTAAAGGCTGATACTTCCCACTTTAGGGATAAGACAATTAAAAAATTTTCTTTTAGTTGGTATCCTGAGCAGAAATCGAACTCAGGCTGAAGCCTAGCCGCTACACCACCAGGGAACCCCCTGGGATAAGACAATTAAGACTTAAATAATTTATCCAAGATCATGTAAGTGTTAGAGCAAGGATTTAAACTCAAAATAAATGTGACCTAGAAGCTCATGTTCTTAACCATTGAACTAATTCCTACAATATATCTCTTCCCTAGATTGGTATGTAACAGAGAATTAATGTTCAAGAGATGTGTCTTTTAAATAAATAATGTAACTCAAACAATACATGTCATCAAAGCATGTAGGCCCTCAAAGTCTTCCTTTAAAAGTTGAAAATCAGTGGAAACGAGAATGATATGTAATTAATGGAATAATATTGTACACATAGAAAGATAATTGTAAATTTAAAAATGTAAACCTAATGAGGTAGAAAAATGTATAGCATAAGGGACTGATTTTTAGAAACTTGGAAAACTAAGCCTAAAGAGAAAGAAAAATGAATACATATATTTTTATGGATAACTGTTTTCAAATTATTTTGTAGACACCCAGAAGAGATATTGCTGGGTCATATGGTAATTCTATTCGTAATTATTTGAGGAATCTGCATACTGCTTTCCACAGTGGCTGTACCAATTTACATTCCCACCAGCATTATTCATGGTGGCCAAGGGACAGAAACGGCCAAAGTGTCAGTCAGTAGATGACTGGATAAAGCTGTGGTACATACACACCATAGAATATTACTCAGCCTTAAGAAAAGATGAAATATTGCCATTTTCGGCGAAATGGATGGATCTTGAGATCATCATGTCAAGTGGGATAGATCAGACAGAAAAAGTTGAGACTCTGTGACTTCGCTTATATGTGGCATATAAAACTGAAAGCAACAAATGAGCAAGATAGACAAACAGACAAAAACTCATAGGCACAACAGTTTAGGGTTACCAGAGGGTAAGGGGTGAGGTAGAAGAGGGTAAAGGGGGTCAAATATATGGTGACAGAAGATTTGACTGTGGGTGGTGAACACACACTGCAATATACAGATGATGTATTATAGAGTTGTACACTTGAAACCTATATAATTTTACTAAGAAATGTCACAAAAAATTTTAATTAAAAAAAGAAGAGTGAAATGAGAAGCTACACATTCAAGGAAAAGGTAAAAGAGGAGAAATAAGACGAAGATTTGTATGTAGTGGGAATTCTGACAATCCATCAGCAATTGCCTCAGGTACCATTAAATTCCCTGTTAGAATGACTGTTTTTCATTTCACCCTTCCAAACTGAAATTATTCCTAACATGTTGAACTTCGGTATTACTTAAGCAGCTGTTTTTAAAAACTGAAGTTATGCAAAAATAAGTTTAAACTCTATTATTCATGACATGCTAACTGCTGTAATGAACTACCTCTTAATTTCAGCGGTATAAACAACCAAAATTTAATTCTTGCTATTTGGCATGGGAAAGGGACCCTCTCTGTGCATTCAGGAACCCAGGCTTGTTTCATTTAGTATAACTATAGGGCTTCAGAAACCTTCATTGCATACTACCTCCATATCCAGTCAGCTAGTTAAGAAAAAAGAGAGAATGAGGATATTCACATGAGAATTTAGTGGCCACGTATAGAGGTAGTATGCATCACGTGTGCCACATTCCACCAGACAAACAGTCCATGGTCCAGCTACCTGTGGGGGAGCTCTGATAATAGCTTAGTGATGTACTAAAGAATGAGAACAAAGATTGGTGGGCCATCAGGCTGTCACTTCCATTAATTCCCCACCTATTTTGTTAGCTCCTAAGAGAGATAAGTAATACAGTAAGTCCTCACTTAATGCCATTGATGGGAAACAATGTATAATAAAACCAATTTTACCATAAGATAATTGAAATAAACAAGAGTTAAGCTCAGACAGCATCTCATCAACGTT
Source organism: Lyroderma lyra (assembly GCA_004026885.1). Classification (NCBI taxonomy): domain Eukaryota; kingdom Metazoa; phylum Chordata; class Mammalia; order Chiroptera; family Megadermatidae; genus Lyroderma; species Lyroderma lyra. The sequence goes on along the minus strand of PVJL010015608.1, from coordinate 15,119 downwards.
ATTTCAAAATGATATTGAATGCAACAATGTTATTTGAGACACTGCTGTGCTCTATAGTTATTTGTATGCCCCATAACACCTAATAGAGTTTCTGGAATGTAATGGACTCTCAAGTAATTGTTTAATAACTATATGAACTCTCTAGCTCACTCCTTAGCTTCATGGTCATTTAAATACTTTCATAGGCCCCAGGTACTCTTATTTTAGAAATCCAAACTTGCATCATATCAAAATATCAGCATACACTCACATATCATATTAAATATAATTTTAACATAAGATTTTTAAAAACATTATGAATTCTGATTTTGAAATTATTTGACTACTGTCAAATGGCAAAATTGATCAAACAGAATTTATTGCATTGAAAATAAGGGTATCAAGGCTTGATTGGTAAAATAAAATGTATTATTAGCAAACTGAAGGAAAAGTGTACTGTTTGGAAATACCTGTTAACAACACACAACATAAAAAGAATGAAAATGAAAACTATATTGTTTTGCCATCACAAGAAGAGTGAACCAAGAACGCAGTTGGATTTTGCCTGAGTGAAAGAGAGGGTAAGAATAAACTATACAGTCACCTCTTCTGGCCACCTTGGTAACTATTACTATGGGAAATGCTCTCATGAAAATAAAAAAATTAATCATTTGAAGTGGATTCACCCATAAACCAGCTTTGCCACCTCCCCACCCCCACACCCCACTCTGCCATCTCCAATCTGGAAGGAAGATCTCGGCATTTGGAAAAGCTTATGCAGCAAAGGATAAGGGTAATAATTAGGGATATTATATAGGGGTTAAATTGAGGCCTCCATGCTTGGAAACTTGGCTACTAAATATGTTGTATTCTGTACTGACTTAACTATGATAAATGCAAAATGTTCATCCATCCGAGTTACCTTAGTCCCCTTACAGGAGGTGGTAGAACACAGTAAGAGTTTTGAGTAGTTCATTTAAATAAGATTAGTTTTGATTTCTTCACAATAATTACACACACACACACACACACACACGTGTATGTGTGTGTGTGTGTGTGTGTGTGTGTATGCTTGGAATTCTTAATGAAGTGAGAAAGCCTAACCTAAAAATTGCTTTCAAATATAAAGACAATATTTGTGAATTCTAAGAATAAAGTTGACATGTTATAATTTATTTAAATATTTAATTGAATATTTATAGATCTAGACTCTGCTCCTTTTCATATTTTGAAATTGATGCCCATGTGAGTGTGTATGTATGTGTGCGTGCCCATGTGAGTATGTATGTATGTGTGCGTGTCCCCAGCCTTTGTGTAAGCCTTTGAAAAGCTCAGAGGCCCTGGGCTCTGTGCCTGTTTTGTGTAACAGAACACGTGGTCGTGCTTGGTCCTGGGCAGTTGGGTATGCACTGAAGCGTGGCGTGTGAGGAAAGGCACATTCCTTCTCCTGTGTCAGTTCGTGGATGCAAACCAAGGGCATTCTTTCAGATGCTTTTCTTTGAACAGACAAGTTTCTATCCCACAAATATATGTATTTATATATTTACAAGTATATAACCCAATATCAATATGTAAAATATGTATTTTTATGTAAATAGTCTACCAGGTGCAAGACCCTGTGCTGGTTCTTACCCTTTTTAGTAGCCCTTACCTTCACAGGCTTTATATTTAGCAGCCAGTTATTAATTTTGCCTGAATTGGGTTTTCACATTTACTATAAATATAAAAATGATAATTTTCTAACTCGATTGTTTTTCTGTATTTATTAGCTGGTAGTCTATTGTAAGGAACAATTTTCATTTTTGTCTATCAATCCAGTCATCAGTATGCAGTCATGGATTCTTATTTTACTCAATGCATTATTATATTTAGTTGATGTTTAATTACTGTACACATGGACAGTGGCACTCCTTTAAAGCAATTCCTGATCACGTCTCCATATTTTTGAGCACATTCTTATTTTCCAAGATGCATTGGATCCTTTTAGTATGGAAAGGTATAGAGATTTGTGTGTTAATTGTACTCCTTATTAATAGATTTTCTTTCTCCCTTTCAGCAAAGAAAGCTAGAAAACATACATTCACCACTCCCATAACACACACACACACACACACACACGCACACACACACACACACACACACATTTATACTGAGATTTCCCATTCCAGTCCAAACTCCATGAGGTTTTTTCTTTACAACCTTATTCCATTTGTATCTCCTTTCTGTAGTGTAAACCCTAGTTTATAACATCAATATGTTTACTTAATTATTCTATTCTACAATACACAAAAAGTTTCAGAAATGCTATACCACTATAAAAAAAATTTTAATAAGCACAGTTCAATATTTTTTCTTTTTTTTTTTTTTTAGTTATGCATATGTAGTTACACAGCTTACAAAAGTTCAGAAGTTACTTGGGTATTTTTTAAAATTTTGCTTCAGCCTCCCTATGAAATTTTGAGGTCTGTCTAATTTCTACTCTTTTGTTAGCTTAAATGTCAGTTTCTAATGGGTGCCTTCTCAGACTCTGTTAGGTTAGGTCTGTTTATCAGATGGTCCCGTAGTATCATTTGCTTTTCTTTTATAGAACTTTCCCTTTTTAATCTTTGTTTTTTCCTAACTGTCTGCTCCAAGATGCTGAAAGTTTCCAAAGGATAAACATCATGTCTCTCTTATCATCTCTTAGTCCCCTTTGAACACATAGTAGGTATTAAATAGGTGTTCAGTGGGTAGGTGAATTCTATCTAATAGTTGCTACAGAAGCTTAGAAAAAGGAAAAAATTTTAAAGGTCATTTGTTACCTTCCCTCTTCCTTTCACTATTCCACCCTTTTCCTTTTCTCTTCAAGAGGCAGAGATGTTATCAGTTTAGTTGACAAACATTGGTTAAGTAACATGTATTAAGTGCCTAATGTGTATTTCCTGGTCACTAAAATATATATCATTTATAATCTAATGCCAAAATATTACCTAGTGACTTAAGAAATGAATTGGGGTTGCTCAAAGACACAGAAGAATTGGGACAGATGGATTTCTACGTTTATCTGCCTTAAAAGGTAGATGTTCTTGTTTGACTAATGACCAGTACATTTCCAAGTTTATTTCTGAAAATATTTCTGCAAAGTATGCTTTCTCTTCAGTGATTAAATGTAAAAATAGAACTTCTCACTTGAGGAGCCTCTAAATTAGGTTCCGCGTATGAGTGTGAAAATCCATTACTGACAGGATTGCAGTGTAAATAATTGTAAATAATTTTTTAACATGGATATAGAACTATGTGACTTGTAATTTGGGCCCTCCAAATGAAAACCATGTGACCCAAGATTAAACTGAAAATTTTCATTTTGTGTTACAAAACAATAAAGAGGAAACAAAGCAGTTTGAACAATGTTGAGAACCACTTTGCGAGGAATTTAAATGAGGTATGAAAGAAATTAATATGAAGTGATTTCTGTCATGTTTTCCTTTGTTGCTGCTAGATCTCAAGAATTCTGTGCCATGTATCTTCATACTCTAAACCAGACTGTTTCTTCTTTCTATTGAATTCTCAACACTCAGTTGATATAGTTCTGTAACTTCATTTTATCTCCTGGAGAAAATTCAAGGATAATTGAATAAAGAGGAATTCAAAAGGAGACACTGTGATGTCATGGGGAAATGTGGGCCTTACACCCCAAAAGCCCTGTCTCTACATTTCAGCTTTACTAGCTGCAAAGCCTTAGATAAAGCTGATGTTTCATCACTAAAATGATGGTCCATTTTCAGGATATTTTTTTGAGGATTTAAAATTACTTACAAGTAATATTCCTCACCCTGTGCCTGGTGCATACAGGGTATAAGTAATTTGTAGTTATTATGCGTGAGTTTTTTATCTCCTCTCTATCCACAGGCAATTATTGAATATCTATTATGTGATCTGTGGGCTAGATGGGATATAAGGATATAAATTAATTATATGATACAAGCCCTAGCACATAAAAGGGTATGACAGGCAAATTAAGGAGGGCTGAACCTGGAATTACTTTTAACCATTGAGAGGGGAAGACAGACAGCCACAGCTATTGAAGAGGTAGCAGAAAACATTCTGGCAGAGTCCTGTGGAGGACTCAGCACACAGACAGTCCAACCTGGGTACCACATGTGCTTCAAAAGATGGGAAGAGCCCACCAACTCCAGCAGTGGGTGCTAACTCTAGAGACAAGCACTCACATCTTTCCTCCGATGCAAAGTTGGTAGTCATTGTGCTAGGCTGTGGAATAAAGCTCCAATCTTTGGTAGAGATGGATGTAAGAAATGCATGGCCTTGGTTCTGCAAACTCTGAGGTCCTCAACAAGTTTATCCAGAGAGGATTTCAGGAGACAGAAGCCAGGAAAGAGCTAGTGAGAAGAGCTAGAATGTATACTAGGGACTGAATCCTGAGAATTAAGTGAAATACTTTTTTCAAGGCTAGAGTCAGAGAAGTGATCAGTATGACTGGATAGTGAGATGATGCAAAGACTTGGATTATCACGGCAGACACATGAATCAGAAAATTTGTCCAAAACCAAGTTTGACTAATGACTTTTGGGACAAAAGTAATCCTGAGACAGGTGAAGCAGGGAGAGATGAAGTAGTGCACGTTCCTGGGCCATTTTTTTCTGCATCAGGATGTTCCTTGGGCCCAGATTAATATATGAGGTCTCCAGTGAGGTATGCAGTCAGGTCACATATGGAAGAAGAGCTGTTTGGGCCACGAACCATCTCTATTTTATAATCAAATAGTTACATAGTTAATATGACATTTTCCAGGAAGTCATGTCTGTAAATTCACAGATTCCGAGTATGTTTACCATAAACAATCTTGTAACAGGAATATCCTCCTGTGGCTGAGAACTGTCCTGCGAGAGAATGAATTAACTGTTTACTTGCCAGATGGTGAGACCCAGAAAACTAGAAACAAGCCAAATTCCCGCCTTCTTGAAATCTGGATTATTGTTGGAGTTTGACATAAGCACAGGGCTAGCGGATTGGAAGAATACAGAACTGGGGAAAAACTCAAGGAACTTTTGTGCCTCTTGCCATACTCAGTGAACAAATACATTCTATATCATTAAGGATTAAAAAAGATAAAGGAGCTTATAATAGACTAAAAGTGCCTTGAGTGTATGGATAAAGGGAGATCTGGTGAGTAGGAATAACCAGGACAGACTTGGAGATCTTTCTTTTCCTTCTCTTAATAACCCTTTCTCTCAGCCCATGATGGAATGAGAGTGATTTCTGCGGTCCACTAATGGGTGAAGTTCTGTAAATAGTCAAGGCTCATTCAATACAAAATCCAAAACAGAAGTGTGAAAGGTAAAGGGGGAATTAACTGGGAGAGAGGATATGAATAGTAGGTGGTTTCTGTGTCTTGAACAGGCTTGATTGAGTTTATCATTGAAATATGGCTCGTTGTCAAACCTGAAGTCTTCTCCTAGTAACATCTCACAACAGTTGGAAATATTTTGTGGGGTGATCATGATTCCTCAGTCATAGTTTCTTGTGCAATATTTAACATCCAAACTAATAATGCAACAGATTAATTTCTTTCTTTGTTTATAATTGAGGTTTTCTGCCCATTCAGTCTTTACTTATAATTAACAGCTGAACAAGAACTAGAGTTTCTGTGATACACCTTCATAAAAAGGTATAGAAAGAGAGGAAAGTTAGGCGAGACAAAGCTGATACTATCATTAACTAACAATTATTGCTGTGAGTCTTGCATATTCTTACATGATGGGCTCTGCTTGTCTACTATGCCAAGACATTGAGCAGAACTTTGAAAGAAGGGCCATAGAATATTTACAGCATATAATATAGAGGCAGACAAAATACTCACGTGCATGGAAGGACTTCGCAGCTTCTCTGAGTTTCCAGGTAAATAACGTGAGCAATAAATTGTCCATTACTTTGCAATAGTTCATCTACACTGCCTTGGAGTTTTATTTAAGTATGTTTTATTGTTTTTTTACATTTCCATGCTTGTATTTTTCTTGCTAACTGAATTTTAAGTTTCTAGAGAGCACAATCAGTATAGGTGGTGCTCAGTACATGTTGGGTTTTGTTTTGTTTTTTGATTTAATTTTCAGATCTAAAGGACTTAGGTAAAATATTTTAAAAATTAGTCTCTTTGGTATCCTATCTCTGCTAAGGCACCTTTAAGAATCTGTAAAGACAGGCCAAATACATTTATAACAAAAAATTTACATTTTCTATTGGTGGGTACTCATTATTTACAGCTTCATTTTAAGAGCCTATGCAATAGTTTAAAAATAACACTAAGCTTGAAGAGAAGGAAAGAAAAAGAAAGAACATTGTATAATACACCATCGAAAAGGAATTAAGTTGCAATCAAATACAATTCTTGAGTATAGTTTGAAGTGGATTTTAAGAGAAGGGGTTGAACATTTTATAACTTTTAATAAGCTTTAACTTTTCATTCCTAATCAATTGTTGTATTTCCAAGAAAATCTTAGTTCTTCACTAATATAAGTACTACCTATCTCAGTCAGATTTCAATCAGAAAAAGAGATGCTAGGTTAAGTATTCCAACTGGGCTCTCAATGTGGTTGATTCTCCGGCGTTTGTCGTGAGGCTACTGCTGGCCACCTGCGTCCTCTCACACTGCCAGCAGAAACTACTGGCTTCTTCTCTTCTGCTTTCCAAATCTAGCCTAAGTGATTCTCATCTTCAGATCTTGCTCAGTTAGATTGCTAGGGATTCTTGGGAATGTAGTTTTGATGTCTTACCTGTGATGCAGAGAAGATGTAGAAAGGGGTGGGCAAGGATGCCCAGATCACAGATCATCTTGCAGACGATCTGTTCAGCATTTAAATATTTTTAAAAAGCAGTTCTAATACACAATTGGTATAGTAATATTTACATATTTGCTTCACAGATACAATGAACTTCCTCTTCAGATAGAAACCAGGCATTTTTGGATATATCCAAGGAAGTTCCTAATGATTCTGTGTCTCATAGTTGGGAGTAGCACTCTGAGGAAAAACTTGTTCTTTCTCTTTATCATCAAAGCTAGTGCTGACACCATGGAACACCCTGGCAGAACACTCTGTTGCTTCTGCTTCATTCCCTAAAATTCTAGGAACTCTGGTGAACTACATTTTCTTTCTCTCTCTCTCTCTCTCTCTCTCTCTCTCTCTCTCTCTCTCTCTCGGTAACACAACATAACTGCAGTACAATAATGGAGGAGCCAACTCGTTATCTTTTCTTTGTTAGGAGTAGGTTTAAGAATTATGGGTGTAAAAGGCACTGGCTACAATAACAATGCCATTGTTGAGTCAAGGATGTTTTAGGAAATGAAAATTGTAGCTAATTTGTAAACTTCTTTTAGCAATATGCTTATTGTTATGAATATCATTTTTAATTATTGACTTTTAGGACTTTTTCCACGTGTCAGGCCAAGTGCTTTATTGTGCGATTTTAAAACTATGATCTGCATTAAGCATGAATATTCTCATTTTATGGGTAAGGACAATAGAGATTAACATCACGGACAGTAAAGGACACAGCCACGAGTTGAACCCACAGGGCCCCTCCTTTTAGCTAATTGCATGAGTATTTATAGTTAAGAGTATCCTTAGAAAGAATATCATCTAAACTATGGATTTTATACTTCAGTAAAGTAAAAGCTAAAGAGCTAAAGCATCTTGACTTTGGTTATACTGCTAACTACAGTGTTGTGACTATGACTCAGGTACAATAGCCAAATCAGGCTAACCTTAGTTGCAATAGCAAATGGCCTAAAATCTCAGTGACTTTAATACAGCAAAAGTGTTTTTCTTTTTCTATAAAGTCTAGTGCGGGTCAAGCAGTCCCACCCTATGGAACACATAGGCTCTACTCACTTTTAACTATCTGGGACTGAAGTGACATGTTAAATTTTACTCAAGAGAATTAATCAAATGACCTCAACCTAACTGCCAGGACAGCTGGGAAATATGGTCTTCTTAAAGGTATGGTGAACACACAGCGTTGTCCCTGTCATAGCAGGAGTCCTGCTACCCAGTCACATATTTCTATCGTAACATTAGTCTGCCTTTTACCTTAGACACTCTCCACTATGGAGCTGGTGTAATGTTCTTCAATATTAATATTCTTAGGTAAAGCATATTTGTTTCCAGAAAGCTAGTCATTTTAGTCCTTATTTTTCTCACTTTAGAAATGTTAACTTTGGCTGCTTATTGTTTTGTTTGTTTTGTTTTAAATTTCCACTTGACATAAATATCAAAACATGCAACCTTCATCATAAGCTCCATTTCTTAATAGATGGGGAGACTCACCAGACCTCATAGAAACAGCTTTCAGGTTTCAAATTTATTTCTTCTAGTTTTACAGTAAAAATGGGCACTATATACACCCTGTATTCCACTTTCTCTTGAAAAATGTCTCTCTATAGCTTTAGCTGAATGATCTTAGATAATAGCTAAAGAAATATGTCATTATGGTAAAAAGGAGAATTGACCAAGAATTGAAGTTTTTCATATTACTCTGCAGAGAAAAGCTAAACAACAGCTAAACAATATATTTGGTATATAAAGTATAATGAATAGAAGATGCATAATGATGCAAAAATTCAAGTATCTATTGAGTAATAACTAGTAACAAAGGAAAAGATGTGGATCATGTTCTACACTGACACTGAGGAATCTAAGATGTTGTTAGACAGCTGAATATCATCAAGTGAGGTGTGTAGTACAGTGTTAACTCTGGGGTTTGGCGTGTACAAACCCTGCACATTCCAGAGAAAGGACTGGCCCTTAACTAGCCTTAGGGAAACAGTCTCTGAGCTCTTGGAATGTCCTGCCCAAAAAGAATATCGTTGTATACCTGAAGCCTTGGACTATACCAGGTAATTTATGCTAACAATAAGTGTTACAGTGAATGACTGTTTTTGTTTTCCTGGGACCTTGCACCATACTGTATCAGTTAGACCTCTGGAGAGGAGAGCTGGAGACTGAATTACTTCGGTCAGTCTCGTAAGCATGTAGAGTCTACGTGACTGACTTTCAATGAAAACCTAGGACACCAAGGCTCTATTGAGCTTCTCTCATTGACACTATATGAAACATGTTGTCACACGTTGTTCCTGGAAGAATTAGTGCTATCTGTAGAACTCTAATAGGAGAGTGTAACTGGAAGCTCGTGCCTGGTTCCTCTGGACTCTGGCATATGCACCTTTTGCTTTTGCTGATTTTAATCTATATCTTTTCACTGTGATAAATTGCAGCCATAAATGTAACAGCTTTTCTGAGTTCTGTGACTCCTTCCAGAAAATAATTGAACTGAGGGTAGGGTCCCCTAAAACCCAAAGTGAGTAAGAGTTTAAACAGAAAATAATTTTCAATATGATTATGAGCCATGAAGTGTCTTAATAATATATCAAATATTTATTAAATGTTAGCATTTACAAAAATTTCCCATACTTTAATCTGTTTGTTATAGGAATTCAGAAGGAGTGAAAATCACTTCCAACTATAGAAGTTGAACAAATTTTGTGGAAGAAGAATCAAGATTTTTGAGGAGGATCTCAAGGGCGTGGGAGAGGAGAGAAGACAGAATAAGGTAAGGAAAATGTGACACAGGCTCAGGGCATAGTAACCAGAACAATGTCTGGAGTGTGTTGAGGAAGGTACACAGAGAATTAAGACTGGAAATGGAGGCTGGACCTAAATTTTAAGCTTTTAGTATTGCTATAATTTACCATAAAACTAAAAGCTAAACTTTGAGTAAATTAAGCTAATCAAATTCCAGACAGTTTCTGGGCAAAGAGAGTTCCCTGTATAGGGCCTCTATATAGTGCTAAATTCTAATCAGAAAGTGAATCTTACTGCCAGAAAAAAAGTCACTATTATAATAATCTAGTGGGGTTCCACACGTATCCACTTCCAGTGATGTCCCCATCAGATCTGCACAATTCATAACTGCAAGATTGAGTTGTCTTCAGCCATAAATTGTAGGTCCCACCTGCCATCTGAGCATCCAGCTGTGTTCATTTTGAATTGTTGTAACAAAGATTTTGCAATTAGAATTTAGCTCACAATTTTGATAGTGATTCATGATGCAAAACTGCCTCCAGCTCAGCTTCCCTGCAGCTTCACTGGCCCCAAAGCCCCCCAAACTGCTTTTATCAGGAAGACACACTGGTATTTTGTTGTTATTCACTGAGTGCCCTTGTGTTTGGAAGTCATTTGTGGGGGATAAGGTTGGAGTGGGTGGGACCTATAAAGAGAAGATGTCGGGTTTATGCAAGGGTTTGAATTGCAGAAGGAAATGAAACCTCACGTAGGTGTTAAAATGTTGTAACTGTGGGCAGGCGGCCCCACATCTTTATTTCTCTAACAAAATATTATGATAACTAGCTCACTTCCCTTTCCCCTAGCTGTATAAAGACAATGTTGTGAGAACGGTTTGTTTTTGTTTCAAGTGTGTTTCTTCCATAGGAGTGGGAAAGAGAGGCACTCTGTATTTGATGGTCCTTAGTTTGGTTCACTGCAAAATTCCATTCCTCCAGCCACATTTTGTGCAGACGGATTTTCTCATAGCTATGCACGCACGTTCACATTTAAAATAATTAGCATCTATGCTTAAATTATATGAAAACTTTGACACTTTCCTCATAATATCTATTAGACATGAGCTTGCAGTATGACTGATACTGAACCATTTATTTCTCTTTCTCCAAAATTGTATGCTTTAATGTGTTATCTATCTCTAAGTTACCAATATCCACCCAGACTCAGAAGTCAGAACCTGAAATAATTCTGACTTTTCTCACTTCTCCACTCCTTACTTTCATTTAATCACCAATACCTGGCTGACTTACTGCCTGAAAACTTCACCATCTCATCTACTTTTTTTGCTTAGTTTAGGCCACTATTGTATCTCACATGAATTGTAGAAATAACTTGCTGCTTGGTCCCTCTGTTTTTCAACTTCTATCCCCTAATTCATTTTCTTCTTGAAAATTTGTCAGGACATGTTATACTAAATTATCAGAATTCAGAGAAGGAGACATGTGATGGTCAGGGAGGTATTTCCTGTCATGTTCTCTCTCTTTTCTATCCTGTTTAATCCTGGAATGGAACTAGGGAGTGGGAAGGAGGTGGAATGAGGAAAGAAAGAAGCCAATTATACCTTCTCTCCTCAAGGAGACTTGCACTACTTTAAGTGGAACATTTTGGGATAGAGAAGGGAACATTTTGGGATAGAAAAGGGAACACAAATATAGACATGTTAATTTTGAGATGTCTACTGGGCATTTGGGTGGAATGTTGAATAAGTGGTTGAACATAATTATAAATTTAAAATTTAAGACTGAAGGGTTATGACTTTCACCACTTGTATTCAACATAGTACTGAAAGTCCTAACTAGAGCATTTAGGCAAGAAAAAAAAAGGCATCCAGATTAGAAACAAAGAAGTTAAAAAATTGTCTGTATTTGCAGATAACATGATCTTATATATAGAACTTAAACTAATAAACAAGTTTAATAAAGCTACAGGACATAAAATCAACATGCTTCTGTACACTAACAGCAAACTGTCTGAAAATGAAATGAAAAAAACAATCCAATTTATAATCACATCAAAAACAAGAAAATACCTAAGTATTTTAACCTAAACATAAAGAAAAGGCAAATAAATGGAAAGATAGTACATGTTCAAGATCCAAAGAACTAATATTAAAATGTCTATAATACCCAAAATCATATACAGAGTCAGTGCAACACCTATCAGAATTTCAATGGCTTTTCCACAGGAATAGAATAAACAATCCTAAATTTGTATGGAACCACAAAAGATACCAAATAGTCAAAGCAATCTTGAGGAAAAAAAGACAAAGCTTGGAGGTAGGGTATCATTCTTCCTGATTTCAAACTATATTACAAAAGATAGTAATTAGAACAGTATGGTATTGGCAAAAAAAAAAAAAGTGAGGGAGTTCCCTGGTGGTGTAGTGGCTTAAGGCTTCGGCGCTGGTGCTGTCAGCGCTGCGGCCTGGGTTCGATTCCCAGTCAGGGAGCTACCCACATACCAAAAAGCAAAAAAAAAATAAAAAAAAGATACATTGACCACTGGAACAGAATAAAGAACCTAGAAATAGAAATAAACTTGTGCATATACAGTCAGCAAATCTTTGACAAGTGTGTCAAGAACACACGATAGGAAAAGGAGAATCTCTTCAATAAATGGTGTTGGGGAAACTGAAAAGGAGAATCTCTTCAATAAATGGTGTTGGGGAAACTGGATATCTATATACAAAATAATAAAGTTGACCACTCTCTTATACCATACTCAAAATGCATTAAAACTTAAATGAAAGATCAAAAACCATAAAGCTAGAAGAAAACATAGGAAAAAAGCTTCTTGACATTGGCCTTGACAATGATATTTTTGGATATGACACCAAAAGCAAAGGAAACAAAGCAATAAACAAACACATAAAAATGGGACTATATTTTTGCACAGCAGAAAGCAGGAAGGAAAACAATCAACAAAATGAAAGCCAACCTACTGAATGGGAGAATATATTTGCCAACTATATTTAACAAATAGGTGTTCAGTAAGTATTTGTTAAATTAATTAATAGAAGGATTCTGTGATTGTTAGACTAGAGTGGATTGGGCTTTTTAATACAAATACAAAGGTAATATCTGTGTATCACATGAGTAACTGAAAAGCTATGGAACTCAGGGACATACCATCCTAACAGTGGGGAAAGACAGGCTGCTGAGTGGTTTAAAGAAATGGAGAATAAAAATAAGGTTGGTTTCTGCTGGCCTCCTCCTGAGTCCAGCTCATTCAATAAACTGGTTATAATACTTTATACATTTCAAGAAAAGGACCATCTTCACTTACCTGAATGCTTTCCAAAACTTGAACAAAATAGTTTTAGACTGCTTGTGGGTTAGACAGTTATGAGTGTTGAGCACCTTTCTTTTTCATAATATGTAGCAAAAGCTTCTGTTTCAGCAGCTGACAGTGTGACAAATTATAGGAATAGTGGCCATAGGGAAATGAGTCTTAACAAACCTTAAAATCCATGGTTATATGGCACACTTTTTTGACTCCATATGCTTTTCTGCCAAAAATCCAGCCCATGCTGCAGTAACTGATTTATATACAAATATATTTTGAACACAGCTATGTCAATAATAGTTTCCTTACATAAAACTATGAAAAAAAAACCACACACATAAAGTGAAAAGACATCCTATAATCAGAGGATATATGAAATGGAATCAGAGACTGAAATTCTTGTCATATGCTAATGTGTGACCACACAGTTATCTTTTAAAATAACTATCAGCTTTTTGTTGGCAGTGTGCTATCATGGATCAATAGAAAGAAAGCTAGACAAACTCAAACTTGAATCTTCATCAGTCAGCATGAGTCAGGAACAGAGAATCCAATCCACGTCTGGTCTTGTTTTTTCTTATTCCTTCCCTTTCTCCCGCCCTCCCTCCCTTCTTTCCTTCCTTCCTCCCTTCTTGTCCTCCTCTCCTCTCTCTCTTTCTTGTAATAATGCTAGAGAAATTTAATGCAGAAAATTGTTCACATAGTTGATGAAAGCAATGCAAAGCTGATGGGAAAGAGAAATTCAGAAATTAGCAAGGACAAGAAGCAACAAAAACCCATAAAGCTAAAGCTGCTGAGGGAAGATGGATTGTGAGTCCCAAACTGAGGCCTTTTTTCTAATGGGAGTGAGAACTGGCTACACCCCTTAGACGGGGAGCCAAGAAGCAGCTGGAGCTGCTTCTGGAAAGGTTAGCTCAAGCAAAGCAAGAGAGGGAGGACTGTGCTGTCTATTTGATGCAGCCTTCCAGGCTCCCTCGGGTCTGACGCTCCCACTGTTCGACCAAACGTCTGGAAGCCACGACAAAGAAACCTGCACACTGTGGTTCCCTCTCATAGAGAACCCGGCAAAGAGAGGACAGCAAAGAAACAGCTCAGAAACCCTGTTGGACTGTTCCTTAGCTGTGAGTTCCTGGGTGATTTTTTTTTCTTTTTCTTTTTTTTTTTTTTTTTAACATTTAGAGCCTTGGTTTCTTCATCTGCAGTATTAGAAGACAGACACCTATCCCACAGGAGTTTTGTGATTCCATATGTATATGCAGTGCCTGGTTCATCGTGGGAGCACAAGAAGTATTTTTCCCCCTTCCCCTCTTAGAAATATTCCTCAAAGCATAGTTTATTGGAAAGATAAAGAAACTAATGATTCTGAAGATAATTTGGCCACCAAATCTTACCTTCGGCCATCAGAAGCAGCACAGAACCCAAAGCTGACTCAAAGGGGCTTGCGTTCGTCTTGAATTGTTTCTTTGAAATTGTGGCCACTTCCAGGTGCCCCTGACAAGATAGTGTTTGTAGTAGTGGCCAGAAAAATCAATTAACAAGTGTTTCTAGAAGAAATGAAAGTCAATAGCCCTTAATCCTTGCTGCTAAAATAGGATGTTGTAGATTTTCATAGATCTTGAAAGAGGGTTTTTAATGGCGGCACTGAAATCATTTTTTTTTTAAATTTTAAATTCATTTTTATTGTTAGACTTTTGGGGGTGACATCTGTTAGCAAGGATTACATAGGTTTCAGGCATACAATTCTACAGTGCATTGTCAGCTTGTTGTATAGTAAGTTCACCACCCAGTGTGACTTCTCTTTCCATCACCTTATATTTAGCTTCCCCCCTTCCTCTCCCACCCCCTCCCCCTTTCTCCCCTCCCTAACCCACTCGTCCCCAAATAAACATTAAACTATTGATTGTGTCCATGGGTTATTTGTTTGTTCATTTCTTTTTTTCTTTGCTTTCAGTTTTCTATTCCGCATATGAGTGAAGCCATACAGTTCTTTGTTTTTTCTGTCTGGCTTATTTCACTAAGCATGATGATCTCCAGGTCCTTCCATGTTGTCGCAAATGGCAATATTTCATCTTTTCTTACAGCTGAGTAATATTCCATTGTGTATATGTACCACAGCTTCTTTATCCAGTCATCTGTCGCAGGGCACTTTGGTTGTTTCCATGTTTTGGCCACTGTGAACAGTGCTGCGATGAACATTGGGGTACATAAGTCTTTGCGGACAAAGGTTTTCAAGTCTTTTGGGTA
>PVJL010015607.1:13719-23772 GCA_004026885.1 Lyroderma lyra | reverse complement strand
CCCGATGCACCGCCCCGACGTCCAGCACCCGACGCACCACAGTCCCTTAATCGGTAGTAGTCGTACTCATCCGTCCATCCGTCCATCAATTTTAGGGAGGCAGGACGAACAGAGTGTAGCGTGGACCTTCCTAAAGTCCTTCCTTCTTTCCTCACGTGTGACTTTATCACTGAGGCCTTCCTGATCACCTTAATAAAACTGCGAACTTGTGTCACAGACCTCCCCCCTGCCCCGCCACACACCTCTGACACACACCCATCCTTGGGCACCGCCCTGTTTTTCCCATAACACCCTCACTTGCTCACACAGCACAGAGCTTAGTGATTAGATTGATGATTTGTGGTTTGTCTCTTCCCGGTGGAACCTAAGTCCCCCTAGCGATCGGGACCCTTGTCTGTAATACATTCTTTACAAATGGAAAGCAACGTGCTTCAAGGCCGTGCCCAGTACATCTCTGCTGAATGGATTACGGCCCTGGCACCATCCCTGAAGGCTGCTCCCAGTGCTGGCCTTGGCTCGTCCTGGTGTTTGTGACCTTTAGTGAAGTATGGTGCTCTCAGCCTCGGCTTTCTCCTCTGTAAGACACTGGCAGTGATGATCTCAACCCCTCCGAGTCAAAGGAACTGAATGAGATTATGTCCGTAGAGCACTTGGCGTGGCACCTGGGGCACGACGGTAACTTCTGACTCAATGGAAGCGATTAACCTGAAGTTTTGAGACGCTCCTGATTCCATGCAATGTAGACGAACCCAAGGGATCACTCTGAATCATTCCCAGAACCCCCTCCCCTGCAGTCTTCTTCTGAGCTCCCTTCCCCAGTGTGTGTGTCAGTGGCCACCTTATCCCTGTGCCCGTGCAGTCACCAGCTTCCCCCACATCGATGAGATGGCTGATGGGAAATGTGGACATCACCATGGTGTGTGGCCCCAACAGTCTGCTTTGACCATTGTCGCGACGAGACGGTGTTGCTGTCACACATCTTTCAGTAGCAAACAGTGGAGTTCTTATGGGGCTAGGTTGTGGGCCCAAACCATGATGACTGTCCTCAAGGAGTTTATGACCCAGAACTTTCCTCAGGAGAGGACCAAGCAGCTCCCTGCCAACAGTCGTTGCTGCCTGCAGACGCGCGTGCACCCTTGGGCTGTACCCGTGGAAGCCGGGAGTGTGCACGGACCGGTCGGGCTTCCAGCTCATTGGAGCGGCCAGAGACCTCCTGCCCCTTTCTCCCAGCCCCTGTCCCCCCCGTGGGACAACCCTAAGGCAGACTGACATAATGGAGTCGGAACAGGGCTGCCAGTCCAGAGGACTGCGTGCAAGGGTCAGCTCTGCTGTGACTTTGGGTAAGACGTGGGGCTTCTCCGAAGATAATTCATGTAACAGCGGACATTTGTCACTTGTTTACCATATGCCACACCAAATCACATGTTAAGCCTCATACTACTTGATCGATAAATCGTGGGGGTGTTGTAATGGAGACTTTCGGGCGTTCTCTGGGAGACGGGGCCCTGGGTAGGTGGCTTCCCTGGCAGCAGCTGGGACTTCCAAGGAGAAACGACTTTGAACTACAGAATGACACAATGAGTGGGACTTGGTAGGGCAGGCCCATTTGGTAGCTGATGACTCGGCGGCTCCAGGCGTTGGTGTAACTCGTGCAAAGAACCACAGTTAATATGTGATGGACCCCAGGTTTGAAGCCCAGTTTTTCTTACTCCAAACGGTGCTCTTTCCATCAGGCTGGTACTGTTCTTCGGCTGGGATCCACGTCCGAATGGCCACTGAGGGCCTTTCCAAACTGTGTGCTGGGGTTCCCCCAGGAGGCTCCGGTTCGCCCGGTCCAGGCGGAGCAGGGGCAGGGCCGACGGTGACGGTGAGTCCAAAGGGCTCCCCACGGGATTTGGAGGCGCAGCCCCAGTCCTACCACCGCCTAGCGTTTCTGCTGCTCTACTCCGGAACTTAGTGACAGCATGACAGGGAATAAAATGCGACGGGTGGCAGGGCTCTGCCACATCTTAGCGACCTGTGTGACTTAAGGGGCCTCAGATTCTCCGGTCCTGTCCGTGCCTCTGAGTCTCTTGGAAAACTTCAGAAACGGCTCCGGTGGCCCCGCCTCCGAACGACAGCACCAGAACCTCTAGGGAACGGGCTCAGGCATGGGTCTTTGCTAGAAGTTTCCATGTGGTTTAGCCCTAGATGATCTCAAAGGTCCCTTCTGACTTCAAAATCTGCGTCTGTGCAGCCCTTCGTCCCCTCCCGCCTGGACAACCAAGGGAGACGTTAGGGAAGGCACAGACTTGGGGGGCGGGGTACGTGTGTGTGGGTGTGGAGGGGGGCGTGATGCACTCCCAAGACCCGCTGCTCCGCCCTGGCTGTGTCTCTGTGAAAACAGGAACTTTTCTTACTCGGACTGATCTATGCGGCAGTTGGAAAGCAGCCCCCAGAACAGGCTGTCCCCCCTCGTACTATGAACATAAATACGTTTGCGGGGCCTCCCACCCCGCCTCACTCCACGTACACGGACGGGGCTTACGGGACACCAGCGCAGAGGAAGTGTCCTCGGAGGCACACGAATGGAGAGGGGCAAAGGACAGGACGTTGCCAGGCCACGGGATTAGCAGTCAGAATCAAAGCAAGCGCTTCTTAACAGTACATCCTTCCAGGCGCCAGCCGAGGTGAGCTCACGGAAGCCGTTGCATTCCACATCGCGCGTCCGCGGCCCCTGGCCTCCTTGGTAGGCCGAGACCGCTAGATGGAAATTAAGTGACCGAAGCAAATCCATCGCGCTGGGGGTGGAACGGACCCAGAGTCTGCGGTGGAGCATCTCAGGGTCTTTCCGTGCTAACGAGCACCGAGAGGCGGTGGGCGCGGGTCATCGCTGGCAGCGCGTCTGAGCTGACTCACACCTTTCCATGAGGGTGGACACGAGCTTTCCAAGACACGTGCGAGAAGCCGTGGCCTAAAGAACAGCCGACGGACCGCGGTGTCCAGTCTCTCTGTGCTGCGAGTTTCGCATGAATTCTTTCTTTCCTCCAAACAGCAACACTGCACCGGGGACTTCCGCTTCCTTCTTTGAACAAGTAAAGGAATTAAGGCCTCTTGCCCGAGGTGACACAGCTAGCGAGGCATGGGTTCTGGAGCTCATGTCATCTGGATTCCAGTCCTGGTTCTGCCGTGGTTCTGCCGTTCGTTGGATGGACGGATTTGGACACGTTCATTGACCTCTCTGCGCCTTGGGCTCCTTGTGTGCAGACTGGGGATTGTGAAATGTGCCTGTGAGAGTTGCAGGGATGACACGTAGCCTATATAAAGGGCACACTAGGTGCTCAGCATGGCTACAGGTTATCATCATCCTCACCTTGCCTTCAGTGGTCGCAGAGGGCGTTCCTGAGTGCTGTCGGAAAACGATGTGTGTTTCGGTCAAATGCGCAGTAGGACCGGACATGCTGACAGGGCGGGTTAATGACAAACCTCTCGGATGACATGCAGAGTCCCCCTGCTGTCCTTCGGGCGGAACGTGCTTCTTCCTAATCAGCAGCGGGCGAGGGGCATCCCCCGTCCGAGTTTATGGGGTGGGGTGGGGCGTGGCCCGCATGGGGGCCTGGGGGCGGGGGCCCTTCTGGGGTGCAGGGGCTCGGGGAAGCTGGCGGCTTCTACCTGGTCGACCATCAGGATCCTTGAGGGGCTTCTTGAATCAGGTCCCTGAGCACTGGGCCTGGAGAGTCAGCGTCCACGGGCCTGTGATGGCCCTTGAGAATATGTACCTGATGGATCTTCCAGATAATTCTAATGTCCTCAGTCTGCTAGGAGAGCTTGGGAAACCTTCACAATGAGTTAGAGAGCACGGACTCAGGAGAGAGCCCGGTACGATATCTTCTGGAATCCCAGAGCTTGTGGCCGTTCCTTGGGCAAGCGCCCGACAGCGTGCAGATACCTCGGCATTTGAGGGACACATTTTCCCCACGCCTCGTGGTTGGGACAGGAGCCTGGGGGGTGGTTTTGGGAGGATAATAGCATCAGCTGGGGCGTGAGCCTGGCCTCAAATCCCAGGGTTGGGGACAGGGGACACAGGACACTAGAAAGCAGGCTCTTCTGAAGAGCTAATGTCTGGGTCATCACCTTCGGGGTAAAATGAGAAGACTTGCTGCAGAAATAAAGTCCCGAATTGCATTTTAGGAATTGTTTTCAAGACAACAGGAAATAAAAATGTTTTAGTATTCCTATTTCTGACCATGTTTTTCTTTTCTTGAACAACCTGCATATTAATATCTGGCTTTAATCTCGATTTCTCCATCGAGTAGATTTAAAGTAAGTCCTATAAGACACATTTCGTGTTTTTCTTAAAGTGATGATTTCAAGCCTCTTAAATATTTATAGCTGCTGCCTTTCTTCTCAGGGGGATACAGGAGCCTAACCTCAGCCACTGTTAGCATCTCATCGTCTCCACACACTCACTGATACAGCTCATCTTGGGAAATAAAATTCTTCGATAATCTATCACCGTGATAAAGTATGCACCGAACAAGAAGTGAACCCAGCTCCGCCGCGTTCTAGCTGTGTCATGGGGGCGGGGGTGTCCTTACGTTTCCTGAACCTTAGTGTCTCCATCCCTAATTTTGGGGTAACGATGGTACCCGTTACCGTGGGTTGCTAGGGGCACGAAGTAAAAGAACTCCTCTCAAACACTGGTGTAACGATGGCTTCTAGGAAAGGCTGCAGCGATCATTCTTGTGGCCCAGGTCCGCGTCCTTGTTGCCTGCATGAGTGTGCACCTGTGCCCCCGTCAGCCCCCATGGCTACTGTCAGCCACCCTGCACTGGGCTGGGCACTAACGGTGGGGTGATACTAATAGGCATGATCCCTGTCCTCATGGAGGTTCTACATAAGAGAAGGGGCTCCCCCTTCTGTTAGGGTGCAAAGGCTGTAAGTGGGGGAGCATATTTAGTAAATGCCAGGAAAAGGGCGAGAGGAAATGCCATGTTTAAAGAACCAAAGGAAAGTAGATACGGCTGAAAGCTGAAAGGAGAGACGGGGTGTGGGGACACGTGAGATTGCAGGGGTGAATCTGGGTCTAACGTGCAGGGCCCCCAGAGCCATGATGCGGGCGTGTTACAGATGTTGGGGACGGACCCATTGCAAGGTTTGGAGCTAGAGGTGACATGAGCAGGTTTGGGTTTTAGAAAGATTACTCTGGCTTCTCAGTGGCGAAAATAAATGCGTGTGTGGCGTGGGGGAGGGGAGGGAGAGTTAAGTTTTCTTGTCTCATGCCGCCAAGACTACTCCATCCTCTGGACGTGAACCCAAGGGCAGCGGGCTAGGTAGGGATGCAGGCGAACGTGACGTGGGACGTGGGACGTGGGACCCATGCACCGGGCTTTCGACTCACCAGGTGTGGCACTAAACAGAGCAGTTGCACGTGAGCTTTGCGGATTCCTAAGGCCGTGGTCCCCGCCTCCCGGCATCCGCCCTCCTGTGCAGTCCTGTCCCCTTGAGTGTGGGTTAGACCTGGTGACTTCCTCCCAGCCAATAAAACACAGAGAAAGTCACGTGCGTTCGCTGCCATGATCACTGGTCTTGCGTTGCTCTCTCACTTGCTCGCTCTGATGAAGAGGCTCAGGTAGCAAGGAACAGAGGGCCACCTCCAGCGACTGGCCAGTGACAAAACGGCCTCCAGCTGATCACGCGAGGAAAGCGCAACCTGCCACCCACCCCTGAGTGAGCTTGAGGCGGGTCCAGCCCCCGTTGGGGGGCTCCCAGGGCACCTCGATGGCAGTGGCAGCTTGTGAGGGACCCTGGACAGAGGATTGGCGACCTGACCCTAAAAAGCAAAAGCCGAGATAAGAAACGAGTGTTGTTTTAAGGCGTTCAGCTTCTGGCTCATTTGTTACGCAGCAGCATAGAACAAAGCCACCGCTACACGAAGTCACCGAAGGCAGGAGAGGACACAGTATGGAGAAGCGGAAGGGACAAGCAGGGTCGCGTGTGGCCGGGAGCTCAAAGGCAACCGAGGAGCCGAGGAGGAAGACAGCATGGAGTGTGACAGGGCAGCAGGGCGCGAGCTGGGGGCGGGGGCCAGGGCCACGGGAGGCGCCCGGACAGACGCGGCCCCGGTGACCGCATTGAGCGCCCCACTCCGGCCGCGGGCGGGAGGGACGGCCCTTTGAGGGTGGGCGTGGCAATCTGTTTTTGCTTTCGATTTCGCATTTGCTTTCTGGTCGTGATCTTAGGATCCTCTGCTTCTAAAACCGCGCCGAACGGCATCGCTTAATGAATTCGGCATCTGGCCTGGCAGTGCTGGTCCAAGTCCTCCCCCTTCTCTGCAGGTTCTTCCCAGCGATGCGCTCCCTGCGCCCTTAAAACGCGCCTTTTCCGTGCGTTACCTGTTGTCTTTGGAGCAGACTTGGGGACAAAATGGAAAACCAATGCGTGTGAAGTCAGAGTCTGGGTAGCATCGAGTTCAAGTTCCTCCCTCGCTTGAGTTTCTTCCCTATGAAAGCCTCACAGGTTGCCAGGTGACACTGTTCCTTCCCGCTCTCCAGCTTAAACTTCTCCCATTCAGCACGGAGCAGGCCAAGTAGCAGAGTCTGGAGTTACCACTTCGTTGCTGTGTGGCTTTGAGGAAATGACTTAACCTTTCTGAACCTCAGCTTCCTCTACTGCAAAATGGGGGTGGTAACACCTGTCTCTGGGGGGTTGCTAATGCGCAGCAGACACTGAGCCAGGGCTCGGCAGGGACCCTTTCCTGAGCCTCGTGTCAGTGTGAGAAGCAGCTAACCGGCTCCAGTTTTCTTACCTGCCTGGCATTAGAGGCTGCCGGGCCAGGTGCCCGAGACACATCACGAACAGCCCGCGGAGGCAATTTGCTTTCAAAGAGAAGCAGGCGGAGGGCGTGGAAACAAGGCAGCCCGCGGCAGGCCCGGCCCTGAGCCCTGAGCCGGGACCATCTGGCGCTTGGCGGCAGCAGCCTCCGCCCGGCAAGTGTGTCTCTGCAGGACCTCACAAGTCAGGGCCGTCCCCAAGCCCCGTGCCCCCGGAGGGGGCTCCGTCGGGCTGTCCCACGGCCCCCGGGCCAGCCTATCCCGAACCCATAGCGGCCCGGAATGACGTCGCCCGGATTTTTCTTCCATGCCCCCTCCTGTCCTCCTGTTCTCCCGTAATTCCCTCTCGAGGCGGGTGAGACAGACGCAGCGGCTGCCTGAGAAACGTACCAGGACACTGGCCAGCTGGTACCAGCATGCCGCCGCACTGAGGCCTGCAAATGACTCACTGCTGCCTGGTGGCCTGTGGGTGACAGGACAGGACTCTGCCGTGCTGCCTGTTGCTGTGTTTTCTTTCTGGAAGAGTTTGGGGGCTCACTGCAATGTTGATCCTAGCCTCCTACCTGGGATGGCGATATGGCTGGCTTTGGTTCGTGGCTGAGCTCACAGGCACCTGGTCACCTGTTCCGAGAGGCTCACCTGGCTAAGGCTTTCCCCACCCTGTGAAGTCTTCTACGACCTGACATTATGCTGTTTACCTGCACGTGCAGCAGTAAGTCGTGTGTGCTCCCTACTAAAATACAGCTCAGCGAGGGCAGGAACGTCACCCAATCCGCTTACCTATGTCTTCATCCACCCTATGGTGAAGGGGTGACTGTTATCACACCCATCTTACAGACCAGGAACCTGAGGCTCCATAGATCAGATAGGTCTCCTGAGGTGACAGAACTAGTTAGTGGCAGAACAGGAATTCAGATCTGGGTGGATAGCTGTGCTGTCCAATACACAGTGTGGCACGACTTGCATTGTGGCCAGTCCAAAATGAAGTGTACTAAACCTATAAAATATATACTGGATCTGAAGACTCAGTACAAAATAATAAAAGAATGTTAAACTACCCCGTTAATAATTTTATGTTGATCATATGAGGATTGAAGTTTTTGACACATTGCATTAAATAACAGAATAATAGATTAATTTCACTTGTTTTTTTATTAGTTTTTAAAATGAGGCTACTTGAAGATTTGAAGCCATGTATGTGGCTCAAGTTGCATTTCCACTGGACTGCACTGGTCTGTATTTTTAATCACTTCACGTAGTGGACCTGATAACGTCACTAGTGCCAATAATGACAATAAAATGCAGATGGTCATCCAATTAAAAATTCCCTCTTCTGCTTTCTAAAGTTCCTTAGTTAAAAAATAAAATATAAAACAAAAGAGACGCCCTTGCACTCACGCACACACAGTAGGTACCACTCTGCGCAGACCAGTGTGCGAGGTGCTATTGGATGCCGTTAGAACCGCATTAATCAAGAAGGGACAGAACCCCAACCTGAACTCCGGAAGGACCAGAAGCAGGTGGGCAGATGGGAGACTCTTGGGTCGCTCACGTATAGGGAGACCTGAGTGATCCATGTCGGAGATAGACTCCAAATCCACGCTCTCTAGGGGGTTCTCTGGTGGAGTAGCGGCCAGGCATCAGTGCCCTCACCACCATGGCCCGGGCTCAATCCGCTCAGGGAACCACCAAAAAAAAAAAAAAAAAAAAAAAAAAAAAAATTCCACACTCTCCCCCTCCCAGCTCCACCTTGCCTTGAGTGTTGGCTCCACATCCTCAATTGGGTCCCTCCCATGTTCAGGGGCACAACTGAGGGCCACTTCCAGGCTCACTTCTTCCCAGTTTCACCCCCAGAACCCTCATTGGCTAAAGCTGGGGCCAATCGCAGGTGGGGGATTGGCTGTCCTGGGTGACGTGCTCATCATGTAGACAGGTAGGCGGGTTAAACTGTGATTGACAACCCCCATGAGAAGTCAAGCTGGGGGAGGAGTGTTTCCCAAATTAAAGGGGATTCTTTTTTTATTTTTTATGTTTTATTTTTGATGAAGGAAGCATGCTGAGCAGCCAGAATGACAAATTTATAGTGTCTTTCTGGATGTCACTGTCTTCTCTATGGAAATGAATGTCAGAAACTATTTTTAAAAATCTCTATAACAGTAAAGATGAAGAAGCCGGTAATGAAGTGCTGAGACATTAGCAAATTTTAATAGAAAAGTAGGAAGAGAATAGAAGTCTTCTTGTGGGTGGTATAAAGGAGCTGTAGAGGCAGACTCAAGCACAAATGTCCCTTTTAAAGTGCCTGCCCTTGTCAGTTATGACGATCTCTGTGCAAGACAGCAGCCTCGAATGCAGAGACACCGGAATAATGAATGTACTCGACTTCTTATCACCCTTGGAATGCTGCTGCTCATTTGTTCGGTACTAACAGTGCAGAACACAGAATTAAAAACAGTTCTGGTCTGCTGGACAAACAATCTCATCTAGGTAATAGTTTCTGTTGAATCACATGCCCCTGAAAAGTCCCTTTAGAGAGATGAGAAACTCTTCCACTTACTGTCAAAATGTCCCCCTTGTTCTTAGAAAAGAGGCTCCTACACACACACACGCACACACACACACACACGCACACACACACACACACATGCAAAATGTGCTTCCTCTTCATTTGGGGTTTAAAAGCCCCATCTTCTCAGCCTTGTGATAAGTCATCCTACCACCACCTCCAACACCCAAAAGTATGTCCTTCGTCACTTGGGTATGGGAGTCACCTTTGGACACATTTCATTAAAATGGAGAAAATTGGGCGTCAGGACTTGAAGCGTAATTAGGGTTGAACACGCAGACCCTGAAGAGCAGCTAGGAAAAGCCATATGGCTGCTCGCCCGTGCCCGCAGAACCCCGTGGGTGTCTCGACATATTTCCGTGTTTATATCCACTTCATGGAGAGAGATTTTTAAAAGAGTGTGCTCACCTTCCTTATTCACTCTTTCCTTTATTTTTGGAAACATGTCCTGTGAGTTTAACCCCTTGGTTTTTTTCTCTGACTACGCAGTTTTACACAGAAGTGGTCTCTAACTTTTCAGCTCAGATGGAGGGTTCTTGTCTAAACTACAGGGGCAAAAAAAAAAAAAAGAGAAAAAGAAAAAGCAAGCAAGCAAAGCTGCTGTTTGCTATGCATGCCTGAAGCATTATGAAAGGAGAAGTCAGGTTTCTTGGCTGGGAGAACCCGGTTTGGAGGAAC
>PVJL010015607.1:0-13619 GCA_004026885.1 Lyroderma lyra | reverse complement strand
CACACACCGAAGGCCTCCTGCCTACTGCGGAGCACAGAACGTCGTTTCTGGACCGGGCGGCCATGTCTGGTTAAACGCTGCCACTTTCATCTTAAAGGGACCGTGACATGGTTCTGCCTTTGTTCACTTAGGATTGTTGTAGCTGAGGTTATTTCAGAGCACAGGAAAGGAGCGACGCTGATCACCCACACAGATGGCCGTGGAGCCCCTTGAAATGAAGAGACGGTGGTGGCGTCAACGGTCATGTGACTTAAGTCACAGGAGTGTTTGAACTGCTCAGCTTAATGTCAGGCATTGAAAGGAACCGCGGCTTTTAGCAATGAAACCTTTTCTGTTCTAATTCAGGTGTCTTCCTGTTCTGTGAGATGCCCGAGAGGTTTTCTTAACCTGACACGTATTCCACAACTCTGCCCGGGTGGTTCCTCTGGGCACCTGGAACACAACTTACGTCTTTGCCCAGAACGGAAAGAAGAAACAGTTTAGTGCTAAGTGATGAAGCCGCCTCTCCCGATCCCGACAGTCAAACGCGGAGTCAGGTGAACCGCAGTTGTCAGGAACTTCCTCAGCGCAGGCCGGGCGGTTCCGGATTCGGAGTGCGCTGTCCCGTTCGCACGCAGGGCCTGCGTCCTGCTGCTCCGTCCACCCGGAGCCCACTCCTGGCCCCTGAGAGCTCCTCACCGTGCTGGCACTTCCTGACACCGCCTGGCTGATCTTAGTCCGCATGGCAGCCTGTGATTTTTCTTGTGGAAAAATGGATCATTCATTAATCATTAATGAATACGTATTTATAGTCTTCGCTGGGACAGGCCCTGTAAGGTAGGGGCAGCTACAAGGCCGAGCACTGTGTCTGACACGCAGTAGGCGCTCTGCAAATATTTTGCTGGAAAAATCCATCATTCGCTGATGTTCCATTTAATCCTAGGCGGAGGGTCTCCAGCTTAGAAATGAAGAAATGGATCCCAACTGGGGCCCAGATACACATTCGAGGTCAAATGGTTCGTCCTCTGCCTCACAGTCTGGCCTTGTGATCACGCGGAACTCCCGGCCCCTAGCCCAACCTCTGCCAAGAGCGTCACTTCTACACGACATGGTTCCCAAATCCCTCAGCGTGTGCGGGTGTCGGCAGCGGCCAGCCTTCAAGATGGCCCTTGGCAGCGCTCACTGCCTCGTGTCCACTCCTGTGCGTATTTGCCTCCACGTTCCTTCAGGGCTGGCTTCTAGTCCCTTTGGAGGCTGGTGTGTGACTTGGAGGCTCACGAATGGCCTTACAGCCCCTGTCTTAGTCGCTCGGACAAGGGACTTGGGCCAAATCCGGCCACCGTGCTGTGGGACCCACGGGCAACCCTGTGGCACGGCCCACGTGGAAGTGGGCTGAGGCCTCTGGCAGCACCATCGTGCAGCCACATGGACGAGCCCCTGGGCAGCGGGCCTCCAGCCCGGAATGCCTTAAAAACGCTGAAGTTGTGGTTTCCCTGAGCCAGGCCGCAGCTGAAATCCGGCAGAGGGGCTTGCAGGAGCTTCATACCTTGTCAACACCCCCTCCCAACATTAGAGCGCAAGGGAGCTATTTTCGATCGTTCAGTGCTGCTTGGAAAGTCGGACTTCGAATACTCGTTGCAGCTAGGGCCACGCCCAGCAACCCCGCTGCCTCTCCATCCAATTCCAGGCAGCTCCTGCAAAACGGCTAGTTTCGGAAAGCGCCGTCCGGCGGCAGGTCTGTCTTCACCTGTCACTCAGTTCTTCCCTAAGGCTCAGGGCGCTCCCGGCCAAGGCGGCCACGTGCACGGCACATCGGCTCTGAAATGTTCCCTCGAGGGACACTTCTGTTTCTCCAAACTTCAGCCACCTGATAGGCCGTCCAGACACAGCCACGGACGGAGGAATAAACCTCCTCTGCGTGGGAAACACTCCCAAGCCCCCGTGTCATTAAAAACGCTGACATCTGTCCTTGGTATGAAGGACACTACGGGCTGTGTCGCCCCCTCACACCCTGCATGCACACTTTGTCCCATTTTGTCACCAAGTGCTTCTGTCCTCTTCCTCGTTTTCATTCTCTCTACCACGTAGCCTTTCTCTGCTTTAAGGCCCTGCCTGGCAGGGGACGAGCCTCTGCACCCCTTTCACACCCCACATTGTCCCCCCAACGTCTTTTTAACATTTTATCTTTATTTTCTTACAAAAATAATATATGTTCATTGTAAAGATATATACCAAGTGAGGCAGAAACGTATTCAGCAGGAAAGAAGACCATTCCGTCCCAGCTGGGTAACACTTTGGGGTCCATGTTTCAAAGCTCTCATTTAAAAGACCTCGGCACCAAATTACGCATGTTTAGCTCATAGGGGTGACTAACGTGTTATTTAGGTCCCAGCCTCCGCGCTAAGCACGTTACATGAATTAACTCCCAGCACTCTCAAAACAGCACGACGACACAGGTGCTATTAGTGTCCCCATGCCACGGATGGGGACACTGAGACTTAGAGGAAGTGACTTGCCCGAGACCACGCGGCCAGCGGGAAGCAAGCTCAGATGCCGTCTTCGGGGCTGTGCTTTGGGTCGGATCGCTCAGCTCCTACACGTGTCCGTGTCCGCACACCCGGCTCTTGTGCTTCGTAACGGCCCGCGGCACTGACGCCCTTCACGTCTGCGTCCTTCCTGCACGGGCTGTCTGCTCGGGACCTTGACCTGTCTCCCTTTCCTGGAGTGTCACCCCTCCACACCCGTTGGCCAGCTTCCCAACCCTGTCACCTCCCGGCTTGATCTGTGGACCCCGAGTAGCATTTCCCTTCTCCAGGTGTGTCTGACCCTGGTCATCGGCTTCTGTGCCGGTTCTGACAGTGAGGGCAGGAGGCTGGGGCTTCGCACATTTGGGGTATCCTGTTCATGGGGTCTGCAAGGGCTCTCAGCTTCGAAACAGGCACGTTTCAGCCCAGCCTTCCTCTTAGATTCGATCCTGCTCATCCCTAACCGGGCTCACGGCCCCTTCCTGAACTTCCCTACCAACGCCTGGGGTGTGTCCACACAGCTCTTAAGCCCTTCTCCTAAGAAAGGAGAGCGTCACCACTTATGGGCCGGAGGGGAAAGGTGGGGAACGGGGGCCACGAAGAGGTGAACCCCCTGGGCAGCGCTGAAGGACCGGGAAGCAGGGTGATGACCCGGTGCTTTCCTAAATCCTCACCGTGTCCCTGTCCCGGGCACCCTGGGCTCCCCCACCAGGCATTGCGTGGGTGAGGGCGTGGGCCTGCGGAGGAAGCCCAAGCCCTCGGAGGGGTGGCGGCGTCTGGGCCTCACCGCTGGCCCGGACGCGAGGACAGTTTTCGTCTTGTGGGAAGCAGCAGACCATCAAAGCAGCGTCAGGACTTTGGAAATGGTGGCTTTGCAACTAGCTTGGTGGCAGAGCGCCCCGGGCTCTTCGCACAGCCTCCTCTCGCTGCCTCTGTGGCCTGTGAACTGGCTCGTCCCGGGAGCTGCAGAAGCAGGCTTGGTGAGGCAGCCTTCCTCTCCCAGCAGCGGAGCTGACTGCTTCCTCACGGTGGCCGCTGGGACGAAGGTGCTCGTCGGGAGGGGGGACGTGGGCGCAGCTAACAGACATGACAGTGAATGGCCAGTGGTGGCTGCCCAGAGCCATGTGTGTAGAAGGACTCTGTGGTGGTTTCCTGTCTCGAAGCCGGGGAGCCCCGTGACTAACCGGTAACATCTGCGAGGGGTATGGGACTTGCACGGTAGCGTGCGTGTCACATGTATGTCGTCAGAATAGGTCGTGGAGTCAGGCTCAGCGCGGCGCCTTTCAGCGGCAAGTTCAAGTGCAATTGACTTAATTTTCTGAGCCTCAGCTTTCTCATACATGCAATGGGAACGTTACTGCTTGAGGTTGTTTTTTGAGGGGGGATTGTAAAGTTCTCATCAAGGTATCTGGAACATTAGAACTTCTCAATAAATGGAAACCATCCAGCAATGCCCCTGAGTAGGTGGCACACAGCAGTGTCATGGGGGCCAAGGAAAACAGCGAGTATGTGTCACGGTGCCATTGCTAAATGTAATGGTGGTTTGGAAGATGATTCCCCACCCCCACCCCCCACCCCTGGCTTTTCTTTCTTTGATGGTTTGTTCTCCTGCTCTAGGTGACCGTGCCTTGAGTTGTCAGACGTGTCCTGTCATTAATAGAAACTGGGGCTAGACCACCTATGGTCTTCATTATGAAACCCAATATGCAGTAGCATGGCCCTCACGCCCCAAGGCCCGGAATACGATGCTCAGACCTAGGATTTGTGTGCCCTTGGGCAGACTATTTAATGGCTCTGGGACTCGCATACTATTTACGTTGCAGGATTGCCAGGAGCTTCCATTCAGATCATCTTTGTGGAAGAGTTACAGGGGCTCTGCTATCTTAAGGTTTTGTTAGTAAGTCACAAGTATTATTCTGCTTATTCACGTGGCTTCTGATTTTAGTTGGGCTGGAGGAACAATTGAAAACAGGTGGCAGAATGGCCTGACTAACAATAGTGACAGGAGTTACTAGTTTTTGAGGCCCATTCATCCGCAGGAACTAGACTGGTTCCCACCTCACCTGAGGGTAGGCTGCCAGGTGAAATGTCGGGCGCCCAGTTGAGCTTCAGCTTTAGTTTCAGGTGAACAGTGTTTTCAGCGTAAGTACATCCCAGACGTTGCATGGTACATACTTACAATTAAAAAATTATTTGTCATTAATGTGAAAATCAAACTTACCTGGGCATCATTTTTTTTTTAAAGTAGACAATAACCGTCGTCAAGATTTGCTGAGCTGATGACGAGTTAATTAACATAAACCACTTAGGAGAGTGATGGAACCTCGTGCACACAGGACGCGTGCTCACTTGGCGTCAGCAAGGAGGCACAAGGCGGGGAGCCCAACCCCAGCTGGTGAGCTGAGTGGCCTTGGGCAAGATCCTGCAGCCCTGCATGCCTCAGTTTCTGCACCCGTAAAGTGAGACCGGCCGTCTCTTCTTCCTGGAACTCATGACAGCTATGATGACGTTCTTGTCATTCCTGTGCTCATCTATCGGTCTTCTGAACCCCAGTATGTGAGCATCACTGCTTATTGTAATGAAGTTACGCATATCTGCTAACTACCAGAAAGGCTTCAAGCGGCTAGGCAGGTCTTGCCTCATGCCCGTTGTGCAGAGGGCGTAGCTAAGCCCAGAGAGGGTGCTGACTTGCCTGCAGTCACACAGCCAGAGCTGGAGGTCTGGCTGTCTGACTTCTAGAACGGGATCTCTTCCCAGTCCCCTAGCAGCTGGGGGCTGTGACGTATAGAGCGGAGAAGACGGCTGGGAAGTACGGTCGCAGCACCAGCCGTTACCTGCGCGAGCGCGCCCTGAATTCTGGAGAACGTCTCCTGAACCTTACAGTAATGTTAGAGTTTGTTATTACGTTTATTTAAGAAATCTACATCGTCTGAAGCGTCTCCCCACCTTCGTTTTCGTTCACAGCCTCTGAGGTGGGCAGAGCAGCTGGGACTGCCACCCCTGGGTAGAGAAGGCAAGTCAGAAGCCAGGAGGGTGACATGCGTGCTCAGCGTCACCCAGCAGAGTCAGGACGGGTCGCTGTGACCAGCTTCCGCAGTCTCCGAGCCCGTTTGCTTTCTGACCTGCGGCATTGCCCTCAGGTCACAGCGACAAACACATTCCTCCGTCACAGCTCCCAACAGGCTCTGCTTTGGTTTTTATTAAATTAAGTGTGGTGTCCCCGTCCAAAGACAGCGTGGCCGTCCCGCCTTGTAAAACATCCTGCTGCCTTGGATTTTTTTTTTTTTTCTGTCCAGTTTATCTTTAAGATAATAAAAGCAAATAATTCACAAATCCAGGGGAGAAATTAGCAAAACAAACTTCACTGTTATTTCTGAGCCGTAAGCAGAGCGAGTGAGCGCCCTAATTGCTAGCAAATGTCCCCATTCCGCGCCATCTCACCAGGCTCCTCGGCGAGCAAAGGCCGCGGGGCCTCCGCGGTGCGCTAGGAGCCCGGGTGCAGCCGCTCCCGCCGTGTGGCCGTGCGCTCGCGCCGGTTTCACGCCCAGTGGCTATCTGGCAGGCGCACACCTCCTGTGCCTCCTCCTGACGCTGTGGCCCGTGCCGCACGTCCCTAGACCACCGCTCGTATACAGTATGTGCCTCTTGGGATTTCTTTCCTCTTAAGGAAAAAAAAAGGACAGTGAGATGTTTATGGAAAATGCTGGATTTGGAGACTTTACAAGGAAAGTGCTTTGAAAGAGCAGGCAGGGGTCCAAGCTGACCTCAGGCCCAAGTCTCCATCGACGCCGATGGCCCCTCACGCAGTGGGACGGAACTGAAGAGGTTCGTTCACGGATGTCACGGCGTAGCCCCCGCCCTCTGAGCTCCCTGCCTGGGGGCGGGAGGGCCGGGGTCCGCGCGGCGGAGGGTACCCCACCCTCTCTCGGAAAGGCTCAGCACAGCCGGGGAAATCTCCAACAGGATCAGGAAGGGAAAGAAGTGTTAAAGTGTGTACATTAAGACCCATTTTCATTTTCGAAAAAAAAAACTAGAGAGAAAGAGAGAGGGAGGGAGGGGAAAAGACTGGGAGGACATTTACATAAATGGAAATGTGGTTCTTTCCGGATGGTTGGTCAAAATTACTTCACTTGCAACAGCATCTCAGCTGAAAGTGGTTTCAGTAAAAGATAGATAAAATGAGGCATGATGGCTCAGATGACAATTTGGCCCCTATACAGGTCGGACAATTAATTTCTCGAACTCATCCTGGAAAAAGCCCGCCACACCTCACTGCTGAGCATCACTACGGTGGCCTTCGGAGCATCCCCCGTGGGAAGCTGGGCACCGACGCCGGCGCCCGGTCCGCCCTTCAGAGCAGTCTCGGAGCTCTTTTTCTGGAATGGCCATCAGGCTGTTGTCATCCCCAAAACGTGACAATTAAGTTCGCGAACCTGCCACCGTGCTCTTACCTTGGTTTACCTGCACAAACAGCTCGGTGAGGTGTCAGAGAGAGGCCAGCTGACCGAGGTCCTCCTACTGTCCTTGGGCTCTCACTTCTCATCCTCCTTTCTCTGTCATTCCAGGAAGCTAGAATCCACTTCCTTTTATAGTTTTCTACCATCAGAAGCTTCCAACACATTAATCAAACGCCTCACAAGTCGCAGGAGGATAGACCCTCTCTTGGCGGCACCAGCAGAGGTCCCAGGGGAGGCTGTGCCTGTCCCCCCGGGCTCGGGCCTGCAGGAGGGTCCGCTCCACGCAGACCACATCGATGGACCAGAATGACGGGAGGGACACAGGCCGATAGAAATCACTGTCCCCTGCCTACACTCTCGTGACTTTCATCTGCTTTTTGTTAGACGTTCTTTTCTGACTAGTTTTTAATGAACTCCAACATGTCATAAGATTTAAAAGTTTAAAACTTGATTTTGAAACACTGTGACGTAGAGAAAAGGAATCTCGGCGAGTCTGAGTACTCGTAACAGCCCCAGCTGCTTTGCAAGTAAAGGGACACCGGTAAGTCACCACTTGGTCCACGAGAGTTCCTGGGGCCGGAGACAACACCCTAGCCTGTCGATAGAAATAGCCCCGTCCCATCTGTCCTCACTCCTTTAATGCTCACAAGATCCATCTAAGGGAGGTACTATTCACGTCCACCTGTCACAGGTGAGGACACGGAGGCACGTAGAAGTGCCCAGCCTGCCCGAAGCGAGTGTAGGAGTCCATCTGCACACTCAGAGTATCTCCTGGGGGCGGGTTAAAGCGGGGTCCCGAGAGGGGGTCCTAGGTGTGGGGGGGACAGCAGAGCAAAAGGGGAAGGCAGCGGGCACGGGGCAGAGAAACCCCATCCGCATGCCCAGCCCTGGGAGCTCCTGTCGTCCTCGGGGACCTGGGCCATTGTTCCAGCTCCTCGTGAGCCGTTTTCCTGTCCAGCGCACTTCCTTGTGTCTTCCGACAATAATGCTCCATCGCCTGACGTCACGTGTCCCTTCCTGAGCCTAAAAAAGCCTTGTGGTTGTGACAAGGGGACACAGGCAGGCCTACACGGCCCCGGTCGGTCCGACTAACCTCCACCAAGCCGGCGAGGCATCCGCCTGCCCCTCCGCCCGCGCGCCCCGAGTTCTCGGAGGCCTCCCGTTGCGTTCTGCGGGCGCTCCGGGCAGTGCTCGGCGTCCTTACCCGTCAGGAGCGCCCGGAGGGCGGGGGCCGTGCGTCCATCATGTCCGCAGAGCACACTTCTCAGCCTGCGGCAGGTGCCCGCTGCCACCCCGGAAACACAGTGGAGGCTTGTCCAGGCTCCCGGATGAGGCTCTGCTGGATGACAGAGCCCTCCGTCCCCAAAGGCTCTGTCCCTCTCTGCGCCTGACCCTGATCCTGCCAGAGAGTGAAGAATCCGCCTTCCCTTCCGAGGGTGCACGTGCCCCTGAGACACACCCTGCAACATCGTCCCCGGGGCCGGGCCTGGCTGAGCCTCGTGGCTGTACCCCTGGGGGCCCTTCCTCTAGAGTCACTGGCAGTCCAGAAGAGACTTGGGGTGCCCAGAGCAGCTGGACAGAGGTCACCAGTGAGGACAGATGGTGTAGACTCAGCAGTCTCCCGTCCAACAAGAAATGGGCCCTTAGTGACACTGTGCCTGCTTTCTGGGACTGGGACAAGCGGCCTCTGGGGCTGGTTTTAATGTCTGAGGCCACCGGTCACCTTGGTGGGGGAACCTGAAGGGGGGGCGAGACCACCAAGACACCCACCTGGAGACGCAACTCGAGCTCCTTTCACAGGTTCCTCAGAAATCTGGAAACATGAGGGTCACCCTCTGACACTCAACAAGTGTCCCCTGGTGCTTTTTGAGGCTGTGTCCTGAAGGAGAGGGAACTAGACAGGAAAATATACCGAATTTCCACCCAGCAAGCTCCAGCTCCAGCGTGCCCGTCAGCCCTTCCCACTTGCACTGCACCCCTCACTCGTGACACCCCAAGCCTCTCTTTCAAGCCCTCAAGTATCGCAGCCCTGTGTCCATCCCAGGGCCTGCGAGTTTGCTGTCTTCTCCTCAGATGCCATTCTTTCTGTCCCGATGAATCCGAAAAGGTGTCAGCGCGTATTTGCCCTCGTCAAAGACGCCGTCCGGGCCACCGAATCTGCAGGAGCGCTCCCGGAGCTGGCCCTCCGCGTTCCTCGTGGTGTCCCCGTGGCCCTTACCGCCGCCTGCGATTGCTTCCTCTGTCGGTCGGCTGCTACGGCGGCGTCCTACTTGGCTAGAAGGCCAGTTCCGTGGGAGCGGGGTTCTGGAATCTCCACGCCCACGTCTCTCCCCACACGGAGCTCCTGGCCTCCCGTGGACATAGTCCTGTCGTCCTCAGGACACGCCGGCCTCTGCTCCCTGGGCTGTGGGAAAGAGGACTTCTGTCTTTCACAGACAGACCGGGTTAGGGCCTGACTCTAAGCGTGGGGCTTCGGAAGGCTCGTGGAGGGGGCACCCCTTAAATGATGACTTTCCGAGGCAATCTGCTGAGCCTTGAGGGCTGCGTGTTTGGCATTCGGTGGCACCTACAGGAATCCCCTCTGGAGTGTCCCCAGCCCCAGCACAGCGCTGGCTCTGTGTCGCCAGCTCAGCGCTATGGCTTCAATGTCTTGGGTGTTCCGTTTTCCAAATTTTGTTTTTCTCAAGCAGGGTTTCTACCGGGTCTCCATGGGCGTCCTGCCTGGGAAATGAGAAGGTAGAGGGCACACCTGTGCCGCAGACACCCCCAGGCCCGCCCGCCGTCCCTCGGCCGTCACAGCGCCCGCACGGGGCCGCGCTGTCCCCAGCACCTGGGTCCTTCTCGGCGTGCCGCGCGGGGCGGACAGGAGTGCCAGGCGGGACCCGTCCGAGCCCTCCGGCAGGGGCTGACGAGAGCCGGTGGATGCACCCCGGCTCCTTCACTCCTGCGATGGGGCTCCTGGGGCGTGTTCCTCCCGCGGGGCCCCGGCGCGGTGGAGCCCCAGTGGCCCTCGGGGTGGGTCCGCTCAGCGTGCGCCCTGGGCCGGCTTCCTTCTCTTTCCACTGTCCCGTCCCGTCTCCCCTCTTGGCGCTGCCTACGGATTCGCGTCCCAAATGCCAGCGCTCCGAGCCTCACGTCCCACCTGCTTCTGGCGCAGTCCAATGCAGGACAGCTTCTGTGGCAACACGTGGGCGAGCACACCTGGGAGCCGAACAAAGTGACACCGTTTTCCCTCTCTGCAGGACCCCTCGGCCTCTCTGATGTGCTCATGTGGGTCGTGACCTCCCAAGACAGGGCTTGCTGCAGCTTTTCCTTTATTATTTGCCCACGGGGACTGGGGCAGCCGTGCCCCTCTCCACGAGGAAGTGCGTGAAATCCGTGAGCCCTAGAACAACACTCTTGGGGAACACTCAGCCCCGACTCCGGTGGCGGGCGCGCCCCGTGGCCGAGGCCGGGCATGCTGAAACTTTGGTTCGGGGGCGGTTCTGTGGGCTGAACGCTGACGGCTGTCGAGCAAGTGGCACGAAGGCGGTAGCACCCCCTCCGCAGCCATCGCCATTCCCTTGGCAACACTGGCACGCTCAAGTTCAAGCTTCCGTTCTGAAAAGCACAGCCTGGACGAGGCTCTCCAAACGCGCTCCTTCCCGAGGTTCCTCACCCACGGTCCTGCGGCTGAACTGACCGGGCTCAGTCATCCCGTGTCCTTCCTCTGTGCGTGCTGAGACGCACAGGATTAGAAATGCGCTGATGGGAACTGACCGGGCGGATGGTTAAAGAATTGAGAACAACGTGTCACTAGTGAGTCACTGATTCCCACGGCCGGGTGGGATGCAGATGGGGGTCATCTGGGAGCCTCAGTCTAACGGGCGATGGATATTGAACTCACAGTTACAGAAAGAATTAATCCCCTAAGAGCTCTAAATGAAAATGTAGGGTGCCAAGAGAGTGTGTAACGGGGTACCAGCAAGGCTTCCTGGGGCATTTAGGGGGAGATGGGAAGGGAAACGAGGAGGGAGGGGTGTCAGAGGTGGTGCTAATGCAGGGAGTGGGACGTAGCCAGGCATTAGGGGAACTGACCGGGGGCACCAGATCTCTGATCACTAGAGAACACGAGTGGGAACTCAATCTGGGCAACTGGATACAAGCCAGGTCAAGTTCATGACTTTGCTTTATGAGCTTAAGTAGTAAACATTCCTTAGCCTTTGTATCCTTATCTGCGAAACAGGAATAACAGAAGTACGAGTCAGGGGGACTCCAGGATTAAGTGAAATGAATACACGTAAGACCCTTAGCAAAGTGCCTGCTGCATAGCAGGTGCTCAATGCACGTTGTGACGTTAAGGATTTGTGTGTTGTTCACGCTAATTCAGGGGGTTAGGGGGAGAGCCCGGATTCAAGCTTGTGTCCTTCTACCTGGAACTTTCCCTGCTAACCCCCTGACATATTTCCTGGTTGGATTTTATATAATATTTCTCAGTGAGGATTCTGTGGTTATTAGGAGACATTGGAAGATCACGTGTTTGAAAATACATAGAAATCAAGTGTATAGAAACAGATCCCAAGATCTTAGTAAGAAGATGCATTCTACCAAATTTTATGCACCACTATTCCTCTTTGCCTTTGCAAAACATTTATTTAGAAGGAGACTAGATTTTTAAAAATAAAATTGGTAAAATCGTTATTGTTAGGTCATGGAATTATGGGTGATTTTCTAAATAAATTTGTATAAAAGATTTTATAATTGTTCTCCTAAAAGATTAAAAAAAAAAAAACACCAACCCTGGTAAAGTTCCAGATTTTCCTCCTGGCCCCAAACTTGGAATTACTCATTTCCTTATTTCCGAAAAAAAAAAATTATATATGTAGGACCCACCTCCTACCAGGAATTGACTTAAAAGAGCATTAATCGTGCTTAAAAAAAGCATTACGACTAGTTGACACTGCATCCGGGTCCACCTGGGAGAGGAAAGGGCTGCTTTCCTGCTCTCGGGGACGTCAGGGCGCGGATCAGGAGGGGCCCATTTCCAGTCCTGGCCAGCGAGCCGGTGCCCGCAGCACCGGGGGGTCAGTGGCTGGAAATCAGAAGAGTGGCTGCATTAGCTCCTTGGCTTTCTCGGTGGCACGGCTCAAACTGAGCCTTCACACGTCGGAGCCAGGACGAGGCTTGGGTAACACCTTGGAATCATGAATGAAGCCCTCTATGCACCCCAGGTTTTGTCCCAGAGAGAAGCACGAGCACCGAGGCCCCCTGTCCCCCTTTGCAAGGCGTTGGCCGCAGGCGGGCCACCAGCACGCTGTGGCGCAGGCCCGACAGGCGCGTGCCTCAGGCTGTTTCGGGGAACACGACGGCCCGTGATCCCTTCGGGGTTCGCGCCTCATCTTCGAGCACCGTCCGCTCTCCTTCTAGAACAATACGTCATGGGATCCTGACTTACCGACCCTGAGGGCTGAGCTGGGCACGCGGCGTCAGCAGCACCGAGCCAGAACGTCAATGTAGCACACGCAGCGTTAGTTCGGATTCGGATGCTCCAGCTGGAAGAAAATGGTGCCAAACTGCTCCCCCACCCCAACACACAGACCAGATAGAGAGGGGGGGCCTTAGCTGCAGTTCCTCAAACTTTGCCCCCACAGTTGCCTTTTCGAGCACCCTAAATAGGACCCTGATGGCCAGTCATTATTAAGCGCCTACCAGGGGTCATAGGTCACAAAGGTGGGCCCCAAAGGCGATTCTGGTCGTGTTTCTAGCAAGCGGACTCTTGGCAAACAGTTTGGAGGTAAATCAGGGTGCTGTGAGGCTTAAGCTAGAGGATGTGGGCTCCAGATGGTGCTCGAGTGAGTGAAAAGTCTTCAGGAGAACGGAGCTGACCTCAGAGTGTCCGCAGCACGTTTTTGCAGATTATTAGACCATCTGTCACTCGAGGCCACTTGAGTAATGTCTTTCATAGGCAACTGGGGAAGCTGCGCGCCCCTTTTTGAAGGCCTGAGTTCTGAAAGTACACGCCCGGGAGGCATGCACTCACTCTGGAAGTTGGGCCCCGGGGTACGCGACAATCCTCAGAGCGCCTGATGGCCTTCAGCGGCCACGATCAATCACTGTGCTCAGGTAACAAACGGGCTCTTTCCACGCGTCCGTGTGGGCAGCGGATGTGCAAGAACAGGCTCCCCTCCCCGGACTCCGGGGCTCCAGACGGCCTCCTCGGCCTCGGTCTGGGAGGTCCGAAGTCACTTTGAGAGGGATGAAAGGTGCATACCGAGGACTTGGAAACCCACAGCCACGTCCCTGCAGCGTCCGCGCGTGGGCTCGTCGGGCCGCGGGGCGTGCACCCCTTCGGTGGTGCGCCCGTCTCTCCCTTCCCGCCGGGGGGCTGCTTTTCCACCTTGGAGATTCTCTGCACAGCGGAGCGTCTCGACCTCATTTACCCACTTCCCTCAATGACAGCCCCCTTGTCGCCGTGCAGCCACCTCCCCTGTAGGCTGTGAGTACTCTGATGTCAGGGAACAGGCCTGTTCGTCCTTGTGCCCCGGAGCACCTGTCCCAGTGGCCACAGCCCCTGAGATGGTTCTGGTGGTAGAGGCTGGAAGAGGAAGAGCAATCCTACAGGGCCCGTGCCGTCTCCTCGTCTCTGCATTCGCAAGCCTGTTTCCTTTCCTTTCTTCTC
>PVJL010015606.1:0-16110 GCA_004026885.1 Lyroderma lyra | reverse complement strand
TAGCTGTAAGAAAAGATGAAATATTGCCATTTGTGACAAAATGGATGGACCTGGAGATCATCATGCTAAGTGAAATAAGCCAGACAGAAAAAACAAAGAACTCCTTCTATTCTTATAGATGTATTTAATTTTATCTGTGGTCATCTGAACATGAATTTAGCTACAGTCCACATGTTTTGATATGTCAAATTTTATTTTTACTAATTTGAAATAAACATATTATAATATCAATTGAAATGTATTATCTTGGCTATAAGTTATTTAGGAATATAATTTATTTTCTAATTTACAAACATATGTCTTTTATAGCTATCATTTTGTTATCCATTTCCAGTTTAATTTCCTTGTGATTAGAGAACATACTCTGTGTATGATTTCAGTCTTTTAAGAATGTTGATACATGGAAAATATGTTAAAATGGCAGCATGAAAGCAACTCTTTGAAATCTTTCCTGGAAGTTACAACAAATTGAAAAGCTATAATGTCACAAAAGATTCCTTACACAACACTCAAAAACATCTGAAAGTTTCAATCATCACATAAAACACCTGAAGGTGAACAAATCAGGGTTAACTGGGTAGTAGCAAAATGGAAAATGTAGAAGAAAGCTGCTTGACCCAGCTCAAAGGTCATTGTGATACCAGAAAGAGAAGTGAGACATCAGTGGGTACATCTTTGCTGACCCTGAGCATTACTGCTTAAAGGAACAACATATAATATGGCTGAGCCCAGCACTCAGGGAAGAGACCTAAGAAAAAAGACCAAATATAGAGGAATGTAAGCCCTCACATCCCTCTGTGTTCTTACTGCCAGGCAGAAAACAAAGACAGGAAACATGTCCACGTTGTTCCACCCTCCCACAGCTCTTCTCCCCCAAGCCCTCCCAGTCTTCTGGCCCCAGAAGAAACTGTAGCAATGAGTATCACATGAAAGATCAGAATATCTAGAGATCTGAAAACTGAAGAGACATGTCTTGAGAGACAGATACACAGGGTGGCTAATTCCAGTAACAGTGGTAGATTAGTAGGGGTGACACAGGTGCAAGCTGGCAACTGCTATTATCTGGAGCCACAAATGCACCTGGCACTTCTCCCAATGCATTCCACCCCAACCTTCACTGGCTAAGACCAGTGGGGTCACCCAGGGCAACCGAGACAAACAAGCACTGCTGCTTCTGGCTGCAGAAGCAGCATTAATATTTCAGAGGGTCAGAGCCCCATTCCTACCATGTTCTCCTGTAAGAGTGGTGCACAGAGACCAAGATGACTGGGTCAAAGAGAATTAACCCACCTTCCAGGAAATCACCAATTGTGAGAATAATAAAAAATGCAAGAAAAATAAAATTATGCATCTTAAGAGAGAAAATAAAATGCTCCAGTGATACCTACTGGAAAGTATTAGAAAGACCTCTTCACATTTGCCCACTGCAAAATTTACTCCTGTAGCTAAATTCTCAGAAAGAGAAAACACATTAGTTGCTATAAATAACCAAGGGAACAAAGCTGCTCAGAAATAAAATTAAAAGTTTACAGAAAATCAACTAAAAGAAATTAAAATATGTAAATAAAAATAATTCAGGATTGAATTTCAGAAGAAACTCAACAAGACACACAAAAACTCAGATAGGCAGTACAATAAATCCAGAAATAAAATTAACAAACAAAAAGAATACTGTATCAAAAAAGATTGAAATTTTAAAGAGTCAAATAGAAGTCCTGATGGTGAAGAACTCAAAGAAAACAGACACTGAGCCTGGTTGCCTTCTTCCACCTTCCCAGATATTTCCTTTCCCACCTCCTCCTTATGTTTTACTGGCCACATAAGAAACTGTATCAGTGAGTGTTGGTTTAAGGAACAGAATTTCTATAGCCCTGAGAATCAGGGAGACACTTTCTGAGCAGCATATGCACAGTTAATTCCCATGAAAGCAAAAAAAATGGTAGTTCAGACAGAAGCAGCAGGCTGACAGCTGACATCATTTAGAAAAACAAAACCAACAGCCTCCTCTTCCAACAAATCCTGCCCCCCCATTTCCTACTGACCCCAGCTGAGGAGCCCAAAGCAGCAGAGACACACAGCCACACTGGGGCTTCAGAGACTCAAAAGTACAAGTCTTGCATTACAGATAATACCAAAGAAAGCTATTCAACCTGAAAAAAAGGGAAAAAATATACAAAACCATGAGCAAGATCACAAACAGACAGAGAGAGGCAGAAAATATTAACCCCTATACAGAATCGAGCACTACAGATTCACACATATTATAAAGGGTGAGAAAGATAAATAAAAACATTAAAGAGGAAAGAAGAGAACTTGATACTGAAACTCAGAAATTACAAACACCATAAATAGGGATAGTCTGTGAGAACTAAAACATCAAAAAGAAGGAAATAAAAATCTAAATTTGCAAAGAAGAATGGAAATAAGATACGTGCTTAAGAAAAAAATCTACTGTATATGCAAAACTTTTCTTTACATAAACTTAATTGTTACCACTCAAAAAAAATCCAGAACTGAGACAAATAACAAAAACAAAACAATAACAACAAAAGGAAACACAGGAAAACAATCATAGAATAGCACCAAACTAACAGACAGAAATATGAAGGCAAAAACACAAATGAAACATCAAGTTATAAGAAAACAAAAGATAAAATGTCTATAGAAAATCCTCATATATTAACACTCACCCTATGTGTTGACGGACTGAACTCAACAATTAAAAAGCACAGAGAAACAGATTGCATCAAAAAACTACATCCAATTATATGCTGAATCCAAGAAACACATCTCAGCTATGAAGACAAATATAGATGCTGAGTGAAAGGGTTAAAAAAGGTATTCCAAGATAATGGGACCCAGGAAAAGCAAATGTAGCAATACTTATGTATGACAAAATAGACTTCAGGATAAGAAGGTAACAGGAGATGAATAATACATATTAAAATATTGGACCATACAACTAGAAGACATGACACTCATTAATACATATGCCCATAATAAAGAAACATCAAAATATACAAAGCAACAAAACTAAAAAGAAACCGACAAAGTAGAGGACCTAAACATCCCATCGACAGCCATGGATTGATCATCCAAACAAAGAATCAATAGGGAAATAGCCTTAAAAGATACATTACAACAAATGAACATAATTGAAATTTGCATAGCATTTCATCCTAGTAAACACAACTATATGTTATTTTCTAGTGCACACAAAACATTCTTAAGAATAAACCATAAATTGAAACATATAACTAACCTCAACCCATTTAAAAAGATTGAAATCATACCAAGCATATTCTCTGACTACAAACTTTGAAATTTGAGATTGACTGCAAAAAGAAAGCAGGAAAACCATAAAAAACATAAAGATTAAACAACATGCTATTAAAAAATGACTGTTTTTTAACATGCTATTAAAAAAATAAAACTAGTGATAAAAATATACATAAAAAACAATTAGAATGAAAACACATCATATCAAAATTATTGGAATGCACCAAAAGAAGTATTAATAGAAAATTTTAAGTCATTACAGGCCTATCTTAAGAAATAAGAAAAATCCTAAATAAACAAACCAACATTACATATGTGGTTTTTTTTTTTTTTGTATGTGGGTAGTTCCCTGACTCGAACCCAGGCTCAATGCTGAAGCCTTAAGCCACTACACCACCAGGGAACTCCCCCTAACTTTACATCTTAAAAGACTGGAAAATAGAAGAATGAAGGAAACCCAAGATAAGCAGAATAAAGGAAATAATGAAAATTAGAGCAAAATTTAATGAAACAGAGAACAATAAGACATTTAAAAATGAATGCAACCAAAAGCTGATTCTTTGAAAGAATTAATAAAATTTAACAACCTCCTGGCTGGAATTACTAAGGTAAAAATAAAATAAAAAGACACAAATAATTAAAATAAAAATAAAAAAGAAATGACTGATACCATAAAAATACAAAAGATCACATGAGAATACTATATAGGAGTATATGTTACCAAATTCAATAACCTAGAAGAAATGGACAGGTTTTAGAAACATATAGCGTTTATAAACAAAATCACAAAGATCTAGAGAAAATATAAATTGACTCATCAACAGTAAGGAAATCAAAACAATCATCCAAACTTCCCCAAAATCAAAAGTCCCGGAAATGACTACTTCATTAGTGAATTCTACCAAACATTTCAAGAGAACTTAATACCTGTCCTCCTAAAAAAATTGAAGAAGAGGCAACATTTTCTAATTTATTTAATGAAGTCGACATTACCATGATAAAAAACCTACAGAACAATATTTTGATGAATACAGATGCAAAAATTCTACAGAAAATACAAGCAAATAGAACACAACAATACATTTAACAAATTATACATCACAATCAAGTGGGGTTAATTACAGAGGCACAAGGATGGTTCAACACACAAAAGTTGGTCCATATAATACACCACATAAACAATATAAAAGATAAAATTATATTATTAT
This sequence comes from Lyroderma lyra, assembly GCA_004026885.1. Classification (NCBI taxonomy): domain Eukaryota; kingdom Metazoa; phylum Chordata; class Mammalia; order Chiroptera; family Megadermatidae; genus Lyroderma; species Lyroderma lyra. Next base: position 11,623 of record PVJL010015606.1, on the reverse strand, counting down.
ATTAATTGATGCAGAAAAAACATTTGAGAAGACAAAACATCCATTTATATTAATACACTTAATAAAATATGTATAGTAGAAAAGTACTTCAACATAATAAAGACCACATACAACAAACCCTCAGCTAATATGATACAGAATAATGAAAAATGGGAAGATTTTCTCGAATATCGGAAAAAGGTAGGATGACCCCTGTCACCACTGTTATATAATGTATTATTGGAAATCATAGCCAGAACAATCAGACAAGACAAAGTAACAAAGGTATTAAAGTTCGGTATGAAGAAGTTAAATTATGTTTTGCAGATATCATAAATCTTTATATAAAAATTTCAAAATACTCCACCAGAAACTATTAGAAACAATATAGAAATACAGTAAATTTGCATGATACAAAATAAATATTAAAAAATACATTACATTCATATATACTAACAATGAAACTTTATAAAAAACATGAATAAAACAATACTTGCAATCATAAAAACAAGTGTAAAGTACCTAGAAATGAACTTAAAGAATGGGAAATAGCTACAGACTGAAAACTGTAAGACACTATTAAAAGATATTGAAGTAGACCAAAGAAATATAGATATTCTGTGTTCATTGATTGAAATAATGAGCATAGTTTAAATAACCACACTGCCCAAAGCATTATACAGATTTAGTGAAATCCCCAGTAAAATTCCATCATTAGAAAAATATTTTAAAATTATCAGATCTGCATAGAATCACAAAAGACCCTAAATAGCCAAGTCAATCTTATAAAAATAGAACAAGGCTAGAGGTATCACATTCCTTGATTTTAGTTTATACTATGAAGTAATGGTATTCAAAACAACATGATTTTGCCAGAAAAACAGGAAAATAGATCAAATGGAATGAAATTGAAAACTCACAAATAAACCCACATATATGTGGGCAGGTAACTTTTTACAAAGAAGCAAAAAAACACAATGGAGAAAGGAAAGCTTCTTTAATCAATGATGCTGTGAAAATGGGTAAGCCATGTACAACAGAATGAATCTAAACTGCAAACACTCATCATATACCAAAATTAACTCTGAATAGATTAAAGACCTGAATATAATACCTGAAACAATAGCATAGGTGTAAGCATTGGTACTAAACTTATGGACCTTAGGTTAATGGAAAAATTTATGAATTTGACTTTAAAGGCAAGGTAAGTAAAAGCAAAAGTAAATGACTAGGGCTATATCAAACTAAAAAGCTTCTGCGATGGAAGAAGATATTTGCAAACAATATCTCAGAGAAGATGCTAATACCTAAAATATGTAAACAACTCATACAACTCAACAACAAAAAGCAAACAATCCAATTAGAAAATGGGCCTTGGACCTGAACAAACATTTCTCCCAAGAAGACATACAAATGACCAACAGATACATGAAAAAATTCTCAACTTCACTAACAGTTAGTGCAATGCAAATCAAAACTATGATGAGATATCATCTCACAACCGTTAGAATTACTGTCATCAACAAGACAAATAAGTGTTGGAGAGGCTGTGGAGAATAAGAAACCTTCATACACTACTGGTGGAAATTTAAATGGGTAGAGCCACTGTGGAAAAGAGTATGGATGTTCCTCAAAAAGTTAAGAATAGAATTTCCTTATGACCCACCAATCCCTTTTCTGAGTATCTGCCCAAGAATCTGAGAACATTTTTTCATAAAACATATATGTATTTTGATAATCACTGTATCATTATTTATGGTAGCCATGACATCAAAACAACCACATTGTCTTTCAATAGGTGACTGGATAAAGAAGATGTGATACATACACACAGGGGAACTATACTTGGCTATGAGAAAAAATGAAATAGTACATTTAGCACCAACATGGAAAGATTTTGAAATTATTATGCTTAGCAAATTAAGTCAGATAGAAAAAGTCAATGACCATATGACTTCACTCATATATGTGTTATAAAATGGAAAGCAAAAAAGAAACAAGAAAAAACAAAAACCAGAAACTTATAGACACAGACAACAGTTTAGTGGTTGTCAAAGAGTAAGTAATAAAAGGGGTGGTAGAAGAAGAAGGAGGGGTCAAAAATATGCTTATGGAAGAAGAACTGACTCTGGGTGGTGAGCATACAATCACAATACCATATATAAATGATATAGACTTTTAATCTTGAAACCTACATAATTTTATTAACCAATGTCACCCCAATATATCTAATAATAAATAAATAAATAAATAAATAAATAAATAAATAAATAAATAAAGGTGGTGTTACATGCCTTATGGCCTTATTATGGTCATATGCAGAGAAAATGTGTGTTCTTTGATTGTTCATCTTCACTTTCAATACATAAGTCAATTAAGTAAAACTTGTAAAAATGTCATTCAAGCCTTTAATATTCATACTGACTTTTAATGCTTTTCTTTCTGTTACAAGGATAGGCTTTAAAATCTTCTACTCTGATTATGAACTTGTCTTTCATTTTAATTCTTTCTTTTTATACATTATATATTTGATAGTATCTTATTAAGAAAGTGCAAAATTTTAATTATTATATTTCCCTGGTGGGTTGGCTCCATTATCATTTACAAATATCTTACTTCATGCTTAATAATGTTTCTCACTTTGACATATAGTTTGTCTGATATTAATAAAATAAACTCTCACTTTTTTAGATAGTGTTTTTATGCTATAAAATATTTGGTACCCTCTTTCAACTTATCTGTGTCTTTATATTTAAGGTGTGTCTTTTAAAATAGCATATAGATTTTTCACACTGACAAATTTTCTTTGATTATTGGAATAGTCACTCAATTTTTTACATTCTTTTTTATTGTTAATTTTATTGGGATGACATTGGTTAGCAAAAACTACATATATTCCAGGTGTACAATTCTACAGTGCATCATCTATGTGTGACATTATGTAATGTAGTACTGGAATAATTATGTTTAATTATCATCTTAGTCTTTGTTTACTTCATATCACCTTGATTGTATTTTAAAATATCTTTTTCTGTCTTCTTTCATGTCAATACTTTAATTATGAAGTTGGTATTTATAAATTCTTTTACCATTGTTTTGGCATTTACTCTAAAAATAACAAAATGCAGTTTTGATTTATTGGAATGTAATATAAATTAATATTTTTCACTTCCCAAATATATAAAATTTTTGACTCCTACTGCTGTTATCATTTTCTTATGCTTTAGATCATCATATATTTTAACAGCACAAAACATTTTTATATTTTTATTTTATATATCAATATTTATTAATATTCTCCTTCAGACATTATTAGAAAGAAAATTACTCTTTAATTAATATAGTCTTTCTTGCTTCATCCATCATAATTTTCACATGGATCTCAGATTTCTTTAAAAACAAACAACATTTGTTGTCCCAGATCTATTTACATTTAAAAGCAGCAGACAGAAAATAGTCTTTACTTTAATATCTTAAGGTTATATGTGTGGTTGCTTATTCACTCTCATTATGAAACATTAAGAAACAAATTACTTAGAAAAACTAGTACAAAACACAAAATGTAATTTAGTCTTTATGATATTACCTCCACATTTTATGATGGAAAGTGTATCATGTTTGTCTACTTGATGCTTCTGGATTTTGTTGATCTCCTAATATCTTTCAGCCTATTTTGACATATGATTCTTCTACCTCATTCTGCATTAATTGATTCAATGATACTTTATATTTATCACCCTAAGTTACTTTAATTTACTTAGCCATTATAGCTAGATTGTTTTTAGTGTTTCATAGATGATATACCTCCTTCAATTTAGCCAGAAAAATGGGGCTTATGCAATATACTGAAGCGAGACTGTATAAGTACACATTTTCATGTACTTTTAATTGGGACCACATAAATATTATATTTATTAAAAAGTACGTGAAAATGGAGCCAGTGAACTTTATAACTGATTACAAGTCAAAATAAACAAACCTAACAGCATATCATATTGGTTAAAAAAAAAGCACACATAAATATAATTGTTTCAAATGTCTTTTGAACATAGTGCTGAGATGGTACATATTTAGTAAAATATATTTTAAAGACAAAGAAAATGGGCAGAAAAAATTTAAAAAGCCACTTAGTAATTTTATTCTTAATAGCAATATTGTCATTATAATTTTTGAGCCTTTGTGTATATTGTAGGAAAAATCAAATAAATAGATGTTTATGTGTTAACATTTTTAGTAACAAACATAAAATACATATAGATATAAAACCAAAACATTAATAGAAAATAATTTTATTGTTTAACTTTAGTTGAGCATAAATTAAGAACTTATAAATTTCATTGTTGTTGTTGTCATTAATATGTTGCATAACTTGCTCCACTGAAGGCCTAAAAGCAATCAAACCTTGTCCCCAGACAATAGTTTCTAAATACTATTGTCAATTAAAAAAAAGGTTCCTTGTTGAAATGATTTATTGCAGGTCTGAAAAGAGATAGTCTAATATTATAGATGAATATCTGGTTAGGAAAGAATGAAAGAAAAAATCAATAATTTACAAATAAGAAAAATTAGCATTTTTAAAGAAGAGATTATGATACTGAGCTATAACTTACTAACAAAGTAAAGATTTCAGAGTTGAGACACCAAATTAAAAACAGTAGCAACATATAACATGTTTTATTTGTTTAATACATGAGGATTTTTCTATTAAAATTTAATTGTGAATCAACATTTATTATGTTCATAATGTTTTTCATAATTCCACCTTGGTGATTATCTGATCCATCAAGATATTTATTTATTCAGTTCCCAGCCAGGGAACCAACCCCCAAAAAGAGATATTTATTTAACACTACTTTTGATCTGAGGACTACAATTTCACATTATCTTTGTAATAACTACTTATTTGAACTTGATATCTGTAAAACATTACTAAGACCTTAGTTAGTGTTTTGTATAATTCTGAGAAATCATATGGTATGTGTTATATTTCTCAATTATCCCCTGAATGATATAATGCATACATTGTAAAGTATATTCATTTGTATTTGCAGAGTAATATGTGTTTGCATATATGTGAAGATATGTATTTATAAATGGATAGTGCTGCAATTTGTTTTTATTTTTTAATGTTATTATTTTTTTATTTAATTATTTTGTTATTTTTTTAAATTTTACTATTTGTTAGTAAAATTATATGGATTTCAAGTGTACAATTCTATAATACATTACCTATGTGTTGCATTGTATGTTCACCACTCAAATTTAATTCTGCTTCCCTCATCATATATTTGACTCCCTTTCCTTCCTCTATCACCCATTTTTCCCTTTTCCCTTTAGTAACCACTAAATTATTGTCTCTGTCCATAAGTTATTGTTTCTCTGCTGTTTCGCTTTCATATCCCACATATGAGTGAAGTCATATGAGGTCAAACAATTAATTTCGCAAACTCATCCTAGAAAAAGTGCTACATATCTCACCGCTGAATATCACTTGGTCAACTTCAAAGTACACCCCTTGTAAAGCTATGCACTGACACCCACTCCTAGTCCACTCTTGAAAGCAGTTTTCAAACTCTTTTTCTGGAATGGTCATCAGAGCTGTAATCATACCCAAAATCTGACAATATCTTGGCAAGGTTATGACACCTTACCAAGTTTTATATACAGTGCTGCCAACGTAAGTGCATGGTGGCAAGTTTGTTAATTTAATTGCCATATTTTGGGTGTGATGACAGCTCTGATAGTCATTCCAGAAACAGAGTACAAAAATTACTTAGAGAGGTAGACTAGGCACTTGTGTCCATGCATAGCTTCCTAAGAGGTGTACTTCAAAGGTAACTGTAGTGATATTCAGCAATGAGGTATGTAGAAATTTTTCTAGGATCAATTCATGAAATTAATTATCTGACCTCATATACATCTCAGTTTTGGACTATTTTTGAGTAATTACCATGAGGTTGATGTAAAAATAAGTTTTATATACACACTATTTCTTTTACTTAAGCATGCTTCTTTCTTATCTTCATTCTCCTTTGGAAATTTATACCTTTACTGCCTCCTCTTTTATGTTGTTGTTGCCGCAAGTTATTTCTATTTCTATTTATTTTTTGTTTCAGGTAAAATAAACTCCTTGTGTATTTTCTGTAATGCATACCTGTGCTAGACAATTCCCTCAGCTTCTTTATGTTTAAAAAAGTCTTTATTTCTTCTTTATATCTAAAAGATAACTTTCCTGGATAGATTATTTTAGCTGATAATTTCTCTCTTTCGATAGTTTGAACATTTGATTCAACTTCTTCCTGGCTTGCAAAGTTTCTGCTGAGGAGTCTGATGATAACTTCATGGATTTTTATTTATAGGTTACAGGCTTTTTTATTTTTTGGCTGCCTTGAAAATATATATATATATATATATCTATCTATATATCTATATATATAGATAGATATATATATAGATAGATATATATATATAATTGATCTTTGACATCTTTAATCTAATATGCCTTGGAGAAGGTCTGTTAATATTCATGTACTTAGGTGTACTGTTTGCTTTTTATATTTGAAGATTCAGTTATTTCCATAGGTTTGTAATGTTTTCATTGAATATTTATTTCATTAGACTCTGTGTTCCTCTTGCTTTTTTGTCTTTTTTGGTATATCCATTATTCCTATGTTGCCCTTTCTTGTGGAGCCACATAGTTCTTGTAGAGTTCTTTCCTTTTAACTCTCAAATGTCTTTTCTATCGTCTTTTTCATTTTCATATTTTTATCTTTGATATCATTAATTCACTTCATTTTGTCAGTTCTGTTTCATAAGCTAGTTTTTTTATTGTTTATCTCTTTTTTGAGTTGTTTATCTTCAGAACTTTTTTTAAATTTCAATCTCTTTGATAAAGTATTTATTTGGTTAATTGTTCTTATTTCTTAGTTCATTAAACTGCTTCTCTGTGTTTTCATGCATCTTCTTGAGGTTTTATTCACAACTGTAATCTTAAAATCTTTGTCACTTAAGTAACATATTTTGATATCTTTAAATTCATTTTTTGTTGATCTTTAATTTTCTTTCCGAGCAGTCTTGTCAACTTGATTATTCATATTAATGATTAAAATGTTTTTTTTCTGTGCATCTGTATGAGTGGATTCTGCAGCTGGTGGCTATGAAGTGATCTTTCTTCTGCTTTTCAGTTGTTATCACTGTAACATTTTGCTTTCTCATGTGTTATTTCTTCTTTGTGTGGCAGGTGGTTTCCAGTGAGATGAGATTTTCCTCTGTGACCAGGTAACTTTAGTCTCAGAGCACTACCCCAGTAGAAGCATGTGGTGGGCTATGGAACTCTAAGCATCTGGTACCTCATTGTTACCCCTAAATACTGAAGCTGCAGTACCTGTGTGTCTCAGCTTCTCTAGGTGGCTCTCCTGGTTTCTGCCAGTAAGGGTGGAGATAGTGTTAATTTGGGAGAGGTGGGTATTTTCTTTAGGGCTCTGAATGATGGTGGCTGCCAGTCTGCTATTCTCTTGTCTGTATCATTCTTTCCCTGTTGCTGAAATTAGCCACACAATGTATCTGCCTCTCAGGAACTGTTCTTTTAATTCTTATGGCTGCAGATATTCTTTTCTTTAACCTGACACTCATTGCTACAGGTTTTTCTGTATCTGGTGAAAACACTGAGAGAGTGTAGGTGAAGCAAGCTCTCAAAGGGTGAGGAAAGGTGACTAGACTTCATGTCTTTGCTTCTGCCTTGCACTGAGAGAAGTGAAGGCAGTGTGGGTTTATTTTCTTCTGTATTTTGTCTTTGCCCTGAGGTTTATTCATTGAGTGTTATGTTCAGTCTTATTATATGCTGATTTCTCAGGTGGAAATTTTCATGACCAGAAAAGGTGCACCTTCATCTATTTACCCCTCTCTGTCTTGGGACCAGAGTGAGTTTTGAGCTTGACATCCTGTAACCCTTTCCTTTGCAATTTCTTCTCTCTCATGGAACCTAGATGAGCTCTGGGTTGCTCTCCCACTGTCCTCTCCTTTCTTCTCTCTCCTGGTACTGCAGTGAGCTCTGGGTTGGATCTACTGGCCCTCATCTGTGAACTTTCTCTTTTCTCCTGCTAAGTTCACCCCTTGTGCCTACCTTGAGCTATTTCAATGTGATAAGTGGATCTCTCACCTGTATGTGTGTGTTGCATAAAAAATACTTTATTGAATTACAGTTTTTAAATTTGTTATAACTTCCAGGAAGTTTTTCAAAAGGTCTTCTCTCTTCCATTTTGATGACATCTCACAATTTGTTTTCCTAATATATATTGCTACTTTATACCATTTATTTGTCAATGAATATATCTTGTGCATAAACAGATTCCTTCTTTTTATAATTTTGGGAAAACACTAATAATTGATAAAAGATATCTGTGCCCTTAGGGGTTGGTCTGGTTGAAATTGTATTATTATTTGTTTAGATATTAGCTTTAAAATAACATATCCCTTTCTTACTTTCACTAATGCATGCTTATATATATAATCTATATTGATGAAATATAATAGATATTCACTTTATTTTCTAAATATATTTATTGGTATATAATTGACATAACATAGAGCTCTTCATTTTAAAGTGTGCAATTTAATGGCTTTTAGTATATTCACAGAGTTTTGTAACCTTACCATTACCTACATTTCAAACATTTCATCAATCAAAAAAAAAACTTGAAACCAACTATAGTCACTCCACATTTCCCTTTTCCCCAGTCCCTGGCAAGTACTAATCTTCTCCTTGTCACTATGGATTTGTTTATTCTTTGCAGTTCATATAAAATAAATCATACAATAGGTGCTTTCCCCCACCACTGGCTTCTTCCACTTACCATAATGTTTTCAAGATTCATCCATATTGTAGCATCACTAGTTCAGTTTTTTATTGTTGAATAATATTCCATTATGAGGATATACCACATTATGTATTTTCATTCAACAATTGATTGATAGTTGGGTAGTTTTCACTTTTTGGCTATTATGGATAAATCTATTATCAGTATTCATGTATAAGTTTTTATGTTACATATGTTTTCAAAGCTACCATGCCTCATGTTTTTAATGCTAACATATGTTTCATGTTATTTTGGGTATATAATTAAGAGTGGAGTTATAACATCATATATAGTCATTTGCCACATAACAATGTTTCAGTCAATGACAAATCACATTTATGATGGTAATAAGTATATAATGGAGACAAATTTCTTATAAGAAATGAAAGGATATGTGATTCAGAAGGACGTTTTTCCTCTAATGGGCATAATATCTGTGGAACCTAACAATTGATTCCCTCTTATATAAGCATCTCAATTTTGAGTGTACAGATTACATTCCAGTCAGCTACTGATTTGTGTCTGCACAGAAAAGCCTGCCCTTCTATCAAGACATGTTCAAATAGCACTACAACCCTTCCAGATATAGCTTGACAGTCTTCAGAGTACATTGTTATAAATCTTTTTTTGAGTACCTGGGATCCTGTACAAGGTTCCCAGGAGCTATCTGAATAAATATTAACTGAAACTTTCATTTTAGTAAAAGCTTTCTGTGGTAGTGTGGAGCCAGCTTATTCCTGCAAGTTGGAAATATTTTCAGGTTGCAATGATGTAAAGCATAGATAAGGTTTATTTCTTCCATTAATTCAATGCCAGAAAAAGCCCGTTGTGCCAGATAGGTTCAATAAAACCAAAAACAAATTTCCAAAGTTAAAATATTGTGTCCTTAATTATACAATCTTTTAATGTCAAACACTCATTTTTATGAATACAACAAAGTTTCTTAATCAGACCAATACTCTTACATACAATATCAAAAACCACATTGCTATGACAATCATCTACTTTTTAATATCTCCATCTTGCTATCGTGTTTCTACTGATCCTTAGGCCACCTTTCACTCCCTCCTCATAGTCACTATTATGATGAACTACATCTAAATCAGCCTGTTATATCTCAATATTTTCACTCAATCTAGTCCACATGCCTATAAATGGATCAGCATTGACAGCTTTTATGTTCTATTTATGACCTTGTCAGAAGGAAACAGAAAAGTAATTGTGGAAGAATGTTTATAAAGTCCACAGCAGTATACAATAATGTCCTAGGTCTTCCCATTCACTAATCACTCACTAACGGACTCACCCAGAGCAAATTCCAATCATAAAGTTTCATTTATGGTAAGTACACATATGTACAACTTTTAGCGTTTATACTACATTTTTACTGTCCCTTTTCTATGTTTAGACACACAAGTATTTGCCTACAGTATTGTATAATGACTGCCTACAGTATTCAGTAAAGTAACATTCTGTAAAAGTTTGTAGCCTGGTGGCAATAGTCTATACAATACAGCTTAACCAAGCAATACAAAATTGCTTAACCATGTATTTCTCAGAACTTATCCAGTAATTAAGCATCAGGTAACTGTACAATGAAGAAAAAAATTCTTTTTTATTTTCTTTCTGTATTTTTTTATTTTTTTTAATTATTAATTCATTTTTATTGTTAGACTTATTGGGGTGATATCTGTTAGCAAGAATTACATAGGTTTCAGGCATACAACTCTACAGTGCATTGTCAACTTGATGTATAATAAGTTCACCACCTAATGTGACTTCTCTTTCCATCACCTTATATTTACCTTCCCCTCTCGTCCCCCACACCCTCCCCTTTCTCCCCTCCCTAACCCACTCATCCCCAAATAAACATTAAACTATTGATTGTGTCCATGGGTTATTTGTTTGTTCATTTCTTTTTTTCTTTGCTGTCAGTTTTATATTCCGCATATGAGTGAAGTCATACAGTTATTTGTTTTTTCTGTCTGGCTAATTTCACCAAGCATGATGATCTCCAGTTCCATCTATTTTGTTGCAAATGGCAATATTTCATCTTTTCTTATACCTGAGTAATATTCCATTGTGTATATGTACCACAGCTTCTTTATCCAGTCATCTGTCACAGGGCACTTTGGTTGTTTCCATGTTTTAGCCACTGTGAACAGCACTGCGATGAACATTGGGGTACATAAGTCTTGCAGACAAAGGTTTTCAAGTCTTTTGGGTAGATCCCCAGAAGGGGGATTGCTAGGTCAAATGGTAACTCCATTCCCAATTTTCTGAAGAACTTCCACACTGCCTTCCACAGTGGTTGTACCAGTTTGCACTCCCACCAGCAGTGTACCAGAGTTCCTTTTACTCCACATCCTCTACAGCACTTGTTATTCCTTGTCTTGTTGATAATAGCCATTCTCAAAGGTGTGAGGTGGTATCTCAATGTGGTTTTGATTTGCATTTCCCTGATAGTTAATGAGGATGAGCATTTTTTCATATGTCTGCTGGCCATTTGTATTTCTGCGTGGGAGAAGTGTCTGTTTAGTTCTTCTGCCCAGTTTTCTATTGGCTTGTTTGGTTTTTTTTGTTAAGTCTCATTAGTTCTTTATATATTTTAGATATTAGACCCTTATCTGATGCGTTATTGGCAAATATTTTCTCCCATTCAGTTGGCTGTCTCTTTGCCTTGTTGATGGTTTCTTTTGCTGTGCAGAAGCTTTTTAGTTTGATATAGTCCCATTCATTTATTTTTGCTTTTACTTCCCTTGCCTTTGAGGACAGGTTCATGAAGTCTT